>JAQGAO010000862.1:0-28781 GCA_034697705.1 Ommatoiulus sabulosus | reverse complement strand
CCCTGCACGCATGCGCATAACAGCGGTCACGTGACGATAAGGTTACCTTATCTATTAAGGTAGCCTTGCTAAATCTCTCTATTATTGAATATAACGGATGCAAGTTGTCTTGAATGTATTACGTTGTCCCTTACTGGACGCCCTGTATAATCAATATTTCAAACTACAATCCCTGAATAAAATCCAAACTTATTTTAAAATAAGTTTGTCTGAATACACTGGAAATGATATAACTTAATTTCTCTTTTTCAGTAACTGTTTATTATTTCATGCAAATATAGCAGTGTTTCACTACATGTCTATTTGTATTTTGCCACCAACTTTTAGCATCAAAATATAAGAAGCTGACTGCCTGCTTTTTTTTCTAGACTTACCGAACACCCAATAAACGAACATGATGTTGCATTTAAATAGCCTTCCCACTTTATTTATGTCTGTTTGCATAAAACTGATATAATCCGCCTTGAACATTCTTCCAGCATCCCCTTCCCTGGACACAAGTTTACACAAAAATTTATGTTGAAAAATGCCATTTGAGAGAGCCTTCGATGGCTCTTATGACCCTCTCAATTTCTGTATTGTCCTATTGTATATTCTAGGGGTTCGGCTAAATAATACTTGACGAGCTAACGTCATAAATTTGTTTGAAGTGCCCAGTTTATAGTAGCTATTTTAATATCGACGATAAAATCCAGAGCATAGAAAACGCTGCTTGACGTTTCCTATTTTCAACAACACGCTTTACTTTTCCGCTATAGGTCAGATAACTGATGATAAGTTCGCTCGCTGACTTCCCACAGCCTTTACTCATGCAGGGTGACCAATTCTGCACTTAAAATGATTAGAAAATGGCGTCTAGAAGAACGATGAACGAACTTCCTCGATTATGTATTATAAATAAGTGAAAAACAATAACGTGCATTGGTATAGAATCATATAGAAGCCGTTCATTAACGTTATCTGATCATGCTTAAGGGTACGTTCACAACGAGCTTTAAAGCTCTTTTAAAGCCGCTTTAAAGCTCATTGTGAACGTACCCTAACACGTTTTGCAATAGTGTGAAATTTAAAGAACGGAATTTTATTGATAAGTTTTAACACAAGCGACCTGTTACCTCTGTAATTGGAAACGAGAGTATTCTAGGTTAAACTAAGGTTAACCTATAATTAATTTGTGAGTGAAAAAGTATGTCTGATTCAATCACAAAATTCGCAATATTAATTGAATGTCACTTTAACCAGGTGAATCGTATATAGGAACACTATTGTGCTATCCCCCATTTGTGCAAGGTAGCGAAATTCCTCAAATCATTGACCGAATCTCGCCTCTATCTTATATCTGTTACCTACCACTTGAAGAGGCAACGAATTTAATGAACGAACAAGAAATGTTGATGTCGTCACTGTTCTGCAATGAAACTGTTCAATTTTGCTGCTTTTTAATTATCGAGACAGAGCATGACCCTGTTTCATAGTGACAGAGATGCCAATGTTATTAGGGTTAAAACCGATTTAATACACCGATTCCTATCTGAATTATATCTTCTGTCTTCTTTAAGGCTATGGAAAGTGTTGGGTGTGGTTTATTTTATTTTTTTTATTTCCTGAACTGTTATCTCGACGAACGTTATCTACTTTCCTCGCCGCATGCAGCTCTGTCGTAATCTTTGCTCTCATTTTTTCTTCAATTAAATATAAGTTATTTGACTCGTAGATAATTGCACTAAATCAAGAATTGCTCTCTCCAAATGGTAGATGAAGTAGGCCTACTTGTCCCACGATAATTTTCAAACTATGATAATTACGTTCGTATTGATTTGCTCGCGCAGTCTATCGTATGTTTAACAATCGCACGTTGAAAGCGGTTGCTAATTGTTCTTGATACATTTCATAAACTTGGTCGCAGATGTGCCCGTCCTGAATTGCCATTAGCCATAAACGGGAGATAATTCAATTTGGAACTAGATAAGGTTAATGTTTCCATCGATGACTTTCAATTACCCCTTTATAAAACAAATACAAATTGTGTTGTGTCCATTCTTTGGACATCGCTGTGCTCGGTGAACATATATCTACTTGTAATGTTTCGGTATATTATAGTTTTAAATCGGGCATTAAACTTTGACGTGTGCAGAAAATACACTTTGACAAGTGCCTTTTCAAGTCAAATTGCGTATCTGGCGGGTCGTATCATTTGTATTTGAACATACAAAAAAAGAACTATTTTTCGAACACAAAAAATAATCCGAGGAGGTGTTTTTTGTTAACTGTGGAATTTAGAAGATTAGTATAGAGAGGATAAAATTACATTTCAAAGCGCAAGCAGGCACCACGATTTTGCACCGAGATATTCATAACCTTAAGGAAAGGTTCTTGCTTGAGAAATGATTTGAAATCGTGAGCAGACGCTCGGCAGGCCTACGTAGCGTTTTCCGAGTCAAATTCAGTTTGGCTATGCGCCATGTGCGAGCCTACATAAAAAACTTCTTTTGACAGTAGTGATTTAGTCTCCAGCAAGAAAGGGAATCGTAAAGATTTAAAATTGAGTGGATAGGTTTGTAGGAGGAAATGCCAAATATGTAACTTCTTACGGGGTAGGCGTTCTATATTTGCCGCGCGCGTCCCTGCAAACTCACCCCTCAGATTCTTAACCCAGCGATTTTCCTTTTCTTATTTTGATATTGTAAACAGAATGAGATTTTGAAAATCCATTCTTCAGTTTGCCATAGGCAAGTGGATAGCATTTCTCTCTCGCTTTTCTTCCATCGCATCTCGTATTGCCTTACACATGCATTGTACCCCTTTTACTTCTTAAAACGCCGTTCCGTCGTTTGCCTCGAATAACAGAGTTGCTCCATCATCAAACAGAAATTCAAATACTCCTTCAGGATATTTGTTATGCGACTTGTAAGAAAAACCAAAGTTGATTTTTCGCAATCTTTCCTCGAAAATGGCTGTAAATGCATGTATATTTCAACAACGTGAGCGATGAAAATGGGAGCGGGGAAACTGAGAGCGCGGTGCTTATAGCAGAGTATTCTTGCTTTGACTGCATCTTTTAATCTATTGATTTAACGAGCCATTCAAAAATGAAGCGTTTCTTCTACTCGGTTCTATTTGTTACTTCAGCGATAAAACCGGCTGAGAACGCCTTGTAGGGTGTGATGGAATACTCACCTCGCTCTGCATGAACTTCTTAGAAATAAACATAACGGTCGTTTAGGTAAACCCTATATACGTTTTTAATGCGAGGATTAATTCAGTCATGACTGTTTCACCAATTTATTGGTCAGCCACTCTGGGTAATTAAAGCGTATTTTGGTTCGTAACATAATTCGACCATATGCTATGAAATGGATAAATCATTGGGTGGGAGCATGGTGAAGCTTATTCCAGTCGCTTGCCAACCGATTTCGAACCATGGTCGCTTAGTAATATTGCAGACGCATACCATTAAGCGACACTTGTTATCAAGCGACTGGAACAAGCTTCACCCTGTTCACACCCATTTAGTATACAGTTCCAAAGTTGCATGGAGCAAAGTGTCTGCCTCAAAGGAAATAATGATCAAGGTTTTTTTGCAAATGCTAAACTTCCCAGACGAGATTCTTTGCCGAAGAATCGTGCGTACGGTATTTCCGCATTTATTACATATTAATCTCATTTCCTAGATCGTTTTGGTGTTGCTCGCAGTAACATCCGGCAAAGTGGCTATATTTCCGCTGTCTTTTGCACATTTGAGCTGATAAACTAGCAAATTATATGCATGCGTTAAAAAAACAATGTGCGTTTTTCTCAGTAGTTAAAGTACGTTCATGGCTTGACAAGTTTATTCGCGTAATAATCCAAAATGGTTACCAGGCATCAGGAAACATAATCGGTGAGGTATCGTGTACTGGTATACGTCACTGTTATGCATGTTGTATACTTGTATAATTATTTCATATTACTGCCGTCTTGAATTTACGCGCGTATAATATTTGCGTGACATTTCAATTCTTAATTGTTGAAGATGTTGTCTGTTCCACTCTAGCGTTTGTAAGCATGAAGTTCCATGAACGAAACTAAAAGCCCCTTTTTCATATCCAACAATTAGTTTACAAATTTGCTGTTGAATCATTTTTGATATACATGTATACTATACATTTAATGAGAAGGAAAGACTGGTTTCGCGAAACTGTAAGCATATTTAAACTGCGAAATCTAGCCAATAAATTCCAAATAGTTTATGCAGTAATTTAATATGCCTTGTCTTAATACTTTAAACAATCATAACTGCCGATATTAATTTGACCTCGACCTAATTTGATGATTCATTTCTGGCTGAAATTCTTGCGAAAAGGACATCATCTGGAATTTGTCCTTAAATAAGTTAGTGATGAACAAGAACTGTCTATGATGGCTTGTTTAATGAGACTCCGAAAATGGCGCTGCAGTTAGCTCTTCAAAGCTGTCATTGAATGTTTCTCGTTTTAAAATGACCAGTTTTTACGCTGCTCTTTACTATACTGTAGCAAAGTAATCCCTGCAATTGGTAGAAAAATTGACTACACTGAGTTAGTTAGAACGTATGTTTATCGTTATATTAAATAATAAATAGAAAACGGGCTGTAATGGTTAAGCCCAGACGGTTGATTGGTTTTCTACTTTTAAGCACTCACCATGCGGTAATATGAGCTTTTGCGGAGATATTCATGCAATGCGCTAGCTGGGAAATGAAACAAAAATTAACTCGTACGCATTTGAAAATCTGCACTAATAAAAAATTCTGCTTTAGCGCATATGTTTATTATAGCTTAAATTAGCCGTGCCATAATAAAAGTCACCCTGTAGAGCTGAATTGCTGTTGAATTATATATAATTGACACATTGGTTCCATAAATTCTTGCACCCTCCACGGCTTGCACTTGCCCTCCTGTAGTTTAAAAATAACGCAGCTTTGAATTATTGATTTGTTATGGCGTTTCCAACCAACATCTTCAACAAATTTATGATTCCAATTTTTCTTCTCAACTTCATCCTTTCTATACTGAAATACTAGGCCTGAAATTGACTGGAATAAGCAACGCGTTGCGAAGATATAGGCCGGAGTGCGATGTTGTTGGCAGGTGCGTGGCAAAGAGGGACTAAAGTGGACAAAATCTTTTTTTTTGCTTGATGGGTCGTATAAATGTTAGCAAAAATGGGAACATTCCTTAGTTATATCAACCCGCGTGACTTTAAAATGAGCGTATACCCGATACGTATCCCGCGTGACTTTAAAATGAGCGTATACCCGATACGCATATCTGCTTTTAACTTCACCATGCACTGTATGTTTGTAGTTTTATTTTCAACGTTGCGATCCATTGTTGACCACATTATTGCTGACGACATTAGCATACAGAGGTTCTGGCGCGAAATTAACTGACTCGAGCCTTGTCTGCCCGGCATTAAGAATTGAAAATGTCATTGTGGACTGCAATTTTCACAAATGAAAACACATTTGCGCTCAGCAAATTTGAAGCATTTGTAAGTAACAAAACCCCATTTTCGCTTTAACTTTCAAACCAGAAAAGCACACCTCGTATACTTATATGTACTGTATACTGTATATATGAGTATATAACTCCCTACAATATTAAATACTATACTAATTTTGTCTTATTAAATGTAAATTACAATGTTCTTATAACGTAAGATGTGCTACCATGCATGGGGTTAAAAAAACGTATGTATACAAAGGCATTAATACAAGTCTATACCTAATAATCAAAGGATGGAAAGCTATTCGTGCTATATAATTACAGTTAAGTTTATCGAAATTTGATTTGATATACACCTTTATATACCTATAATTATCGTGTTACTTTTTGTTGTCTGTATTCCTACCTATAAACAATTCTAAACCCGATGCATTTGAGAAGCCTTTCGCCATGGCACTATACATGTAAATTAATAATTTATATGTATTGCTTACCTGTACTTGTATTGGTACATTCTGTAATAACCTGTTTTTTGTTCTCATTAAAGACAGCGATACCAATTAGCACTAGTCGATTAATAATTCTACCTTGCCCATTTCTATTTGAAATGAGGTTAATTAGTATATATGTGTATTTAGTTTGACTATGTCATGTTGAAAAAAACTTATGACACTATGATTTCCAGGTATTCGCTAGTATTTTGTGGCATACTTTCTCTTCAATTTCATTTATTTTTTTGTACATTTGTGGTTCTATATCCTACGCGAGGAAGGTGATGCTGTATCATGGGAAAGGAATAATGATCACGCTTCTTGTGATGTAGAAACCGTTTTTGCTTAAACTGAGCTGAAAAAATGCAAATATGATTAGCTCTAATTCAATATATCTTTTTTTGCGCGAAAATGCGAGGCAAAAGATGAAGTCGGAAGGAAAAATTTAATATTGCCATCATCTCCATAATGTATACGACCATGTCTGTCTATTTGTAAGCGGACGTTGTATGGCATTAAAGCAGGCGCCTTTGTAGGTACATGTAATGCTTTTCCAAGCACGTTCAGCTTATTTTCTTTGACACATAGTTTCTGAGAACATCAATTTTTTTTAAATAAAAAGGAAATGGCTTTTCTGCTTTATTGAGTTTTTTTTTTCATTTTTAAAAATCAAAACCATGTAATGGCCTTCTCGGTATGACTTTAGGTTAAAACACACCTGAAAACTTTGCGATAACGTTGTTTTCAACTTCATTTCGCCGACTTCAAGCTTGAACAGAAATTTTATTAGAAACAAGTTTGCATATAGTCACATGTAACAATCCCAGTTTGTATTTCTAAATCTTACTTTTTAATTAAAATTTTGAAATTAAAACGTTTTTGTCACCTAAAATCACCTTGACATTTCAAGCATCGAGCCCTTATAGCGGTAATTCATTTTGCGAATTTTTAATGAAATGTTGAAATGTTTTGCGCTTGTCAACTTTCTCGCAATTGTGTCTACGATGACAAACTCAGTGTTTCAAAAATGTGACAATTCTTGTTTGTCTCTGAAATTGGATGCGGCTTATATACATGTAGGTATGCACGTTGAAAACTGAATTGTGAAAGCAGAAGTACTGTAAACTTGCATGCACGAGCGTACGTCTAACAGGGTCTGGCTTTATACGATGAATACAACACGCTTATGATAATGAACCCATTGTGGTTAAGGTGGGCTGGCATTCTTGGGTGCATCTCTCCCAAGAATTCTCAGTGTAAATTGTGTATTAGCTGAGCCAGCTTGCTGAACCAGTTTTCACATTTCCATCACCGTTTTCTCTCCCCGAATCGCTTTTTCTATTCTGGTCGTTCGTCCTTGCCACGTATATTTTACACGTGTGCATGAATGCTATTCGCCATCTTGTGTCAGCCACCTTTGTAGCGTAGTTGTACGTGTTTCGCATTGAAGAAGCCTCAAAAGGATAGGAGGCTGCTTTCATTAAATGCGTTAAGGCTGCACAGATGCATTCATATGTATTTGGAACATCAAAAATGGGACCATGCATACAGTATATCAATATCTTAACGTACTGAATGCTTAACCACATCGAATGAAACTGTCAGATATTTGTATACGTTCATACAACGTATCGTTTTATCAAATGTTTCGTTATATTTTTCTTTCATTAAATGATATGTGCAGTGACAGAATGTCATTGAGGCAGGAATGATTCCAACATGAAATGTGCACGTTTCTAAACGAGCAGTTTATTTGCTAAGTCAACTGCTTTGTCTAACTATATCCTCTGATTGATTTGTTGATTTTATTTTGGCGTCTTCTTGTCTCTGATATTTTCACTCATTGCCACTATAATTCTGTATGCTTTATGAAACTTTGTGTTTATTGTAATCTTTTTTTTTTTGACAAATTGTTTGGGTTGAAAAAAGACGTGATATTTGCACGTTTGTCGAGTTGTGGATGCGCGAAACCATGCACATTGACATTTTTTATTCATGAGCTGTATATTTGCGTGTTTGATTTTCCGAATTTTGGGTCAATCTTTCAGATTGTGATTGACCTGCTGATGTTTCGCCTACCAGACGACTTATAAAGGCTTATTCTAAGCTCGGTACATCCTCCTCAGTTGTTGTTCAGTGACGGCTGGTAGCCACCATGTGAGATGCCAGCAGGTTGTGTGGAAACAATATGTCAAATTTCTTGCCATCATGAATTCACTCCATTATGCATACATACATCAATGTCATAATTTTTTATACGAATATTGACTACTGCAGTCAAAACTCAATTACGGGGTTACCTTTTGTCCTATATTCATTTATAGTCTTTCCCGTACGCTCGGCTTCCTATCATAATTCTCACAGGAGCCAATTTCGAGAATAGAATTTTCATGCATAATACAAAAGTACGAAGAATCCATGTCTCCTTTTAGTTTTTATCTTCATTTTCTCAATGAAGCAGAAGCAGCATGAATAGTTAAATAGAGCAGTATGCTAATTTCGATGCTAGATGCTGTTTAGCATTCATCCGTATAATATTATGGTCCTTGTTCTCGGAATGCGTTTTATGTGAATTTCTGTAATTATAATGATAGCCGGCTTCATTTTCAAATGGGAATTCTCTTGACTTCTAATGCCAGAGTCTTCGCTCTCTGAAAGACGTGCTCGCTTTAAAGTTGAAGCCTCGCATGTAGCCTTTCATCTAAAAATCGTATATTTCTGTTGGCCTTCGGCCTTTTCGATTTGCATCGGTAAGATAAGTTTAAATCCCGTGTTCGCAGATGGTGCGCCGCACTTTTTTACTGGTTCGGGAATAGTGCTTTCACTTAATGTACCGAAATATTTACATATATAGGACTAGAAAGCTAGTATATCTACGAATGGCTATTATATGAATCTAATGAATGAATTATATACTGTACATGGTCGCGATAGAAGTTTTTTATGTTTTGACAACTAAAATATTTCTTAGTTATGCGATGAAATGTTATACATGTCATGTATAGTTGCAATAAAACATATAGTTGTAAATTGATAGTTTTAAAATTTCATCTTTTTAGACTAATAATTTAATGATATTTAATTTTTTTCTCGAAAAGATAAATTTCGTTTTCGAAAGACCACTTAGTTTAATTGCTCTTATAACTCCCAACATAAATTGACAATAAGTTAATAGTTTAGTACGTTTCTGTCCAGAACATCTTCGTTCATATATTTATGCAAGACCTTTAAGGTCTTTCGTAACGTTTAATTCCTGTTTTTTATTCAAAAGAATTTGTGCGATGGCCATTTAACATCCTTGTATAAACAGATGAAGATAGACATAACTATAGGTGAATATTATAAGTTTTCAAATGCAGTTTTATTATCTTGTTTCCTATACCGTTAACCAAAAACTTCATTTTGTCTGACATGCACGTCTTGATCATTTTTTTCATGGAATTTCTAGGTTGCGTGCTTGAAATCTGGTCTTCCTATCATGAGTTGGTTTCAAGTTTAACTTTCTTTTAGATTACATTAAGCCCTGTTTAACATAGAAATATTTGCTGAAATTCAAATTTTTTTGACCTGAGATTTGCAGCGAACGTGGATTAATTAACAAACGAAAACCTGCAGAAATTTGCAGCCAAAAATTACCATTTTCGAAAATAATAAAATGCCCCGTTACATGTATTCTTGATGTTTTTTCCAGTTTGTTGTTTCGTTTGTTTTACTTTAAATTATACCCACTTTCATTTAATAAGATTGGTTGAAATAAGTATGCGTGCTTTTTCACTTTTAGCTGTTAGATGGTATTTTACCCATATTTATTTGAAACAGTTTTAATGAATAAGAGTAAAAGTTTAAATGAAGCAATGATCTTGTAAAAATATTAAGGATGGCGGTAGTTTATTTTTAAGTTTTTGCCTCCAAAATAATGCGTGTAAATTTTCCGGTTTAGGGGTACATGTACTGCGTCCCCCTTAAAATTCACGCATTTGCAGACTTTCGCTGAAATGCTCACACACGAGCTTAACGCTTTGCCAGCTTTTCATGCAGATTAGTTTCAACCGTTGGCCTTATTGGCCCATTATCGGTTAGATCAATTGATTTTATTATCACTTCCATATATACTGCACTTTCGTGCGCTTAGATATGATGATCACCTTCCGCAGTTTAAAATGACAGCGAAACGAGGGCATAACCATCAAGATAACAGCGCTTTGCATGGGACGAGTGCGCCTGCACCCAGTTATCTGAAACTACTATCGAGAGTATTGATTAATCGGTGAAAATCAAATGGCGGGGAGCATTCACAAATTCCGCGCATTTGCGCCCTCGTTTAACGTATATGCTTATTACAGCATCTGTTGGTCGTAGATCGGTTTCGACTTGACGCATTTGTGCGAAAATAATTGAAAATAATCTTTTTGACTATAAAAGTTAATTGCAGGCAAATTTCATATTACACATTATAACCAGCAACCGCGCCTTTCTCGTCATGTCCACATTCCGGGCTTTTGTTGAGCTGCCAACTCAATGAAAGTTGATTGCAGTTCGGGCCACTGAAGTAGTCGATGAATGACCTTTGAGTAAGACAGTTCAAACTTATAGCGTGAATGTATACTTCATCCTCGCAGCTCGCAATTTGTTTTTCTCCCCTGCAAGCGCGGTTTTTTTTGCCACCGCTTTCTTAAATACTTCGCAGGGATGCTGTTGGTGAATAATAAATTGTAAATTGAATTCCATTAATATAATTTAAAAGTGAATATTCATCCCCATCTCACCGAAAGCTCATTGTTGCGTGGCGTCCTTTGTACGGTGCTCCGGCATTCTTCGAGCTTTGTGCGATGCACTTTTATTTTCATTTGGCTTACTTCTATCTAATCCATGGATTTTCTTTAAATTGATTTTATCGCTTAGTATTTAAGTTTGGTTTCAGGTTGAGGGTTTGAAGCTGCAGCGCTCGAAAGGCTCGAGCAATTTAATGGGAATATTTTTAAAGAAAATTGTCATCTCCTCGAAAGTACAGTAGTGGTAAACACAGGGAGCGCTTTTAATAAAATCCGGCGTAGCTTACAACGAATTTGACAATGATGCCAAGAATGCTTTGAATTTAGGCCTAACCTTTTGAATAGACTTTTTCCTTTACAAAGTACAGTAGAATGTGAATATATTGGATACCTTAGTACTGTAGATGCAGTCTCGGAAGGGTCTTTATACCTCGAGAGAAAGTTGGTCAGCGTATTACTTGAATTAATCAAAATCGCACAATATCATAAATGCATTGTCTGTTACGTAGAAGCTAGACTTACTGGAAATGAAATTTTTGAGTTAATGGTAAAAGTTTAATCATGTTAAGACCAAGGGTGATGCGCTTCTAAGGCTTGCGCGCATATTTGCAGCGTCAGCCTATGTTTTATAATATTCATGGTGCTATACGATGCTAATGTAAAGCTGTACATGTTCCTTATTAATGTCTATGAGATTGCACTTTTCATGCTTGGTTTTTTGCCTTTCGGTACTCACCTGCACTATGGTAGCCTGCATCAAAAATTAACGATTATTTGTATCGTGCAAAATGCACCAGAATTTATAGCGCTTAAATTAGCCGTTTTTAGTTCGTATTAAAAAAAATGCGAACGAGTTTTATTGAAGATGCATGGAGGGCGAACTAATTTGCATAGTCTCTATAGTCAATATTCAAAAACTAATTGTTGTAATGGATATCTTTCTGCTAATTTGTGTCTAGAGCTAATGACTAATTAAATTTGGACCCACAGAATCGCGAGCAAAAGAGAAATTAAAGCATAAACTACATGGATTATGCTTTTTAATTAGTGCACCCTAAGCACCTCTAGATAACACGAAATCATTAAATTAGCATTTCCGTAATGGCGAAGGTTAACATAATCCAGTTTAAACCGATGATCTGACCAGATGCTTTAGCAGATTACACCACTCTAACTTCGTAGCAACGCCTATAGTGGTGCCTCGAAATGAGTTTGCATATCCACTTTGGGAAAAAATATTGATTATAACTTCTAAAATAGCGACAGAACATGCAGGTCGGCTGCATGGCGTACCTTGGTCAACCTGGCAAAGCCAATTCCAGACATAAATGGGGGCAAATTTATTTCATTTTGTAAATGTGCGAGACAAGATTTTTAAAGTCAAACCATCGATCTGGATTTTGTGAAGATCAGATTAGTCTACATGTAATTTAGACTGATTTTAAGGTTTCGTACATGTGTTTGAGCCAAGATATTTTAATTTTTAGCTAAATGCTGTTTGAGACATGATTAAAATTCAAACCCATGATGATACGTATCCGGTGATTGTATGTTATGCGTTATCTGTAGAAACATTTCATTAACAAAAATTAAAATCCTACAGTACCAATTAGTTGCATACATGTAAACATTGAAATACATGTTAAAGGTACACTCTGCCTTCCGCAAGCCATGTCATTTTAAAATCTGCACAATGACAAAGTCATGCTGAATCGTTGAAAAAATATAATGAAAATCATCGTTAAACTCGGATTAGTGTTATCGATGAAATGTGACACAAGAAAAAAACAACAGCTACAAGTTTCCATGTTAATTTCCTGTCCCGAATGATGAACAATTCTTATTAAATTTGTTATTATGTAACTGTATTATATACTGTATTTTCTTTATCTGATGAGTTCACTGGAATTGTTTTCAATGTATTGCTATGCTAAGTAGGTTGAGCACGTGCATGCAAAAAATTCTTGATCTAGGCCTAACTTCCTTTCGCTTATTATTCGCAGTTCATCCGCCAAATGAACCCGTTTGTATGTATGTGGTCTGATATTCTATGCGTGAGTCCTATAATTTTTTTTTTTTTTTTTTTTTTGCCTCGCAGGCTTGTATAAACCTAAAACTGTGACACCATTTTTGAGCCTGGTTGTCCATTCCTGCTTTTATGCATTCAGGTGTCATTATGCGGCAAGTCTACAAGGTGTTGAGACTATATCAGACTTTTTTTTTCTTTTCCGAGTTTTTTTTTTCCATTTTTTGTCAGTGTTTTCATGCAAGGATAACACAGGTGATCTGAACTCATTGTCCATGGACATGTATAGAGATTTTTTGAAAGAAGATGTGGCCTGTTTAGGCCCTGGATCCATCCATCGCCAATGTATAAACTGGTTCCACGCATCCCACGTGATGGTATTACGTGTGCACGCACCAAATTGAATATCGGGGCAATGGTTTCGCACTTGAATGGTTTATTACCAGACATAAGAGGGACCACTATTTTTGAAAGGATGAAAAATTCGGGTCAGGCTAGAGCGTGTATGCCATTTACATTATATTTCGATGAAGGCTACAAATCCGATAGAGCCATAAATAGATAAAGGGATGTTCCAGAAAGTGATTTTCGTTTGGAAATACCAATTGAATGAGAAAACGGGAATTATTCAGCGATTTGGAGGCAGGCGATGATACTTCGTGATGCATCGACTATTATTATACTAAATAAATATCGGTTTATGTGAAACATTCTAATGCGCGAAAGGTCCCCTGTGCAGACTTGAAGCCTTAAATGGGTCACGGACGATGAATTCGTGGTTATAGAACTAAATCACGGGACAAGTTGAATAGTGCGCTATATGAGCATTTGCGAACATGTATTGCATGCATCCTCAAGTTGCGCTGTACAGTATAAGGCCAGCATTGGAAATAAAACAATTGTGAGATGGATTCTTTCCCCGAGTCTTAAATTTGTTATCATAGGCCTACATGGCTCGGTACTATTTTGGACATGGCATTTATAGAAATTAATGCTCTATACGCGATCATCTCAACTTGTATTTATATAATTGCATTAACCTGAAAATTATTTCTGAAACCAATTTTAGTTACTTTTCTTTCGTGACCCTTGAGCTGTCAAATACGCGGCTGAACTTGTTTCCTGAGTATACTTGAAGCGGTACTTACGGTCAGGTACATCGATAATGAAATTTACGAGACGTCGGCGTGCATTGACAATTGTGTCAATGGTTATTTCGACATATATCGAAGCCAAATAAACGTGACATATTCGATGGTACATGGACTATTCTTATCGATTATACTTCGTTGAGCAAGTGCGAGGTTCGGAAAGAGTCGACAACCACTCTGCTCTTTCATGCCAATGTAATTCGCATCGTTGGCGATTGTCGGTAAAAAAACGTGGCCTTTATTCTTCCAGCATTAGCATGTATTCACTTTTAAGAGATGAGCAGACCTCGTGCTTTCGAAAGTTTTATGTAAAAGAATATTCCACGCACCATTTGTTTCATCCTTCGTTAAAAATGAAAATCAAAAGTGTTTTCATCTTTTCTTGGTCATCGACTGTTGAGCTGATGTACTTATAGCAAAAGGGTTATTACAAAAGAATCATGAGGTTTTAAAAAATATTTTGGAAAGTATTACAGATACAATAGTAAATGACACATGAAGAGAAAGATGTCCAAGTTTTTAATCATACCATCACGAATGTTCAATGTGAGATCCTCGTGTCACACGACACATGCACGGTAGTCAAGTTCGGACCATGAAAGCTGAAGTGTGTGAATGCTGATCACGGCAGCTCGCATACTCGAGGCTCGAGCACACAAAACGCTTTCTGCTGCATAGACGCCATTTTGGATAATGTGCTCGTGCTGCCACCTGGGCGTTTAAAGCAAAGTTTGCAAGTGCGCCTTTTAAACTTGGACTTTTTACCTTTCTTTTTTTGTCATTTAATATTATATCTGCAATACTTTGTAATGCATATATTTTTCAAACCCGATGATTCTTTTGTAATAACCCTGTATATCATGTATATACAAGCTTCAACAATTTACTGAAGCTTGACGAAATATCGTCAATGTTGAGTCAATGTCACCAAGATTTCCCCTATTGGAGTTTTAAATTTGTCGTATGACCCGATCAATTAGTCCCATTTCCCATTGCACTAATCGCCAATTATCTAATTTCTCGGAATCTTTCTCGAGTTTGTGTCATGGCTTTCATGGCGTCGTTATGCTTGGACGTCAATTCGGCGAATGCAGAAGGGAATCTCGAGATGGATTGTTTTGGTGCACATTCTCAGCGATCCGTGTAAAAGTTCATCGTGACCTATACGTTCTGTGCCACTGGCCTATCTTTTATCCCTCTCCGCGCACATTTGACATCCCCATAGAAAAACAATCTTGGAATGGAGCGTCTGTCAAGTGGTTTCCTATTTATCAAAGAACACAAGAAGCTAGCTGTTGATGCCGCTATTTTTTGCATGATTAAATCTAATCTACGTTGGCGCCTCTTACACCGTTTCGTTCCTCGGGTTGCTTTTTCCTAGAGCTCACTCAACCTATTTATCAAAAACGCCTCGGTACGCGTGCCGGATTGCATTTCGATTGTTTTCACTTAAAGTCAGGGAGCACGACTTCCAGGTCTTTCGAGACAAGGTAGCGGTGCAATGAGTGCGAAAAAAAAAGCTTTGATATATACCCCCTTTTATTTACCTCCTGACCAATAGTTCGATAAGGAAAACGGTAAAAAATGCCTGGTCTTTGTACTTTAAATACTTTCCCAACAAAACATCAATCGAAATGCGTTTGTTGCGTTTGAATCGCGACGTTGTGAACCTTAAAAAGATGGATTGTTTGAAATGTCAGCTAAGACATTCTGCTTGAAAAGTTGTTTCATTGGAGGATGGTTGCGCAGTTTCTGTCGTGGCGGACCTTAACCATTACTCGAATTTCTCGTGTATTCTTTCGCCAAATGTCATCAATTTCACTCGCTCGAGGATATGCCGAGCTTGGCCCTTGCCAAAAAGAATCTTGCTGTTTCTGATTATAAATAAGGAAAAAGGTTTTTGAAGATGGCGATAGGATTGATAGACAAGGATATTTATATGTCCATCTTTGATAGAGGTTGTTTTTGCGCAGTTTTTCAAATTTAGGAAAAGGATTTTGGGATCTGAATTTATAGTCGAATAATGCTCAACCGGGAAGGCACCCTTAAGTCTTTTTTATAATTTTTGGAAGTCATTATTTTTCGCTTCTTGTACTTGTTTGTTTATGAGAGGTTTTTTTGTAACGCTTGATTGGGTGTATTTAAGTTTTTATGGGGGTTAACAATCGGCTTTAATTTACTTGTCCTATATTTGTTTGAGACAGCTGGAAGTATACACTTTATGAAAAAAGCTATTGTAATTACATACTGATGTAGTGAAACGTATTAATTTACAGTACACATAACATTTCTAATTTGCTCTTTGATTATTTTAGTTTAGATACATGTATGGTTTAGTGATATAGAACGAAAGACATAAATTTGTGAATATTTATTTTGCTGCATTTGCATTATCGACTTTCGAAATATGTTGCGGTCAGTCGATGTACTGAAAAGAAAAGCTATAAAATGAATAAGGGAACTCGAGCGTGTAGAAAACCGGCAGAGATCTGGTGCGCAAATTGCAGACAAATCGAACATGAAATTTGGTAAACATGAAAGAAAACGATGACTTAACATATTTGCATTTACAGTAAATGTAAAAAAAAAACCAAACGCAATATTATTAGCAAATATGCGCTGTTATTTTCAATATATTAAGAAAATCTAATTTAGGGAAATTAATGTATAATCTCGATAGCATTAATTGAAACGGTAATAGTTTTATTCATCCTGGTTTTCTCCACATAATTTAATTGAACAATGACACATGAACATCTGTAATAAGATGTTTGCTAAGGCGACCATTTTTATATGGTCTAATTGGGCGGATATTTCACTCGAATTAGCCCGGTTTAGATTCGTAAGCCTCCACGCATTATGCGAAATAAATTATAATTACGTGTCTCATTTATCTAAATTAAGTATTTAAGTATGACGTGCATTATAGTTCAGCCCTGAACGTCTGTGCGTGAATATGCATAGTCAAGCTGAGATCCCCTCGCTCGGTCCTCCGGTGGATTCAGATTTGGTGCCGTTTAAACACTCGGAAATTCATATTACAATAATAGGTGCTGACTTTGCAAAATGTTAACGTGAGAATACGGAGAAGGAATATAGTCACAGAAATGAAATCCGTTAATTCCTTCGAGAGAAATTATGAATGAAGTTGGATTGGTTAATTTGCCGTGTTACAAACAATTCGGTCATGGCGTAATTTCACACGCCGCTATAGACAATATTCCAGCTTCAAACAAATTTGGTTTTTATACATGTATACTGGAATATGTCAAGTTTTGCAAATTTAATTTTCAAGGGTATACTGCATGGTGTTAGAAATAATACGCATGCTTTTCACAACAGGTTAGGTAATGTTTCTCTCTGAAACGAATTTGACTTTCATTTTTCTAGAAAATTTGTAAAAGATGCAGTACACAGTAGGCCTACAGTATACAGTAAAATCAAATTTCTTTGTTCCTTTTGAGACATTTATAGGCCTATAGCTACTCATGCTTGAACTTTCGCGATTATCATCCTCGTGCACCTGCATGCCTTTTGAAGTGGATGAAAATGCAGTTACATTTTTAGTAGCGTATCTTTTGTTTAGGCGTTATTGTACATGTTCTTTCCAACCATTTTACTATTGATTAATCATGCCACGCTTTTTTGAGGTGAAAACAAGCCCGATGCTCTTTTTTATATCAACTCGACTTTTGGTTCGCCTAATTCTTGGAAGATAGTGCTTTGAGGTAATTAATCCTACAAGAGAAAATTGTATCATGCAGGGAAATTTAATTAAGAAGCAATAAGGCTTTGCTATTTTTTTTTCTCCCGCCAGCTTTATAAGATATAAGGCGTAATATCTTTTCCGTGCAGTGGTTTGCGTCGGAAAAGGAAGTGAGATGCAACATTTGCAATACATGTACGTTGCGTAACTTTATATCACCATTATAACATGCAAAAACGGCAAATTGTGGGGGTCTACTTTTAAGCTATCCGAATATAAAATGGTTTAATAAACAGTTTGCATAGTTTTATGTTCTTTTGCGAACTATACGCGGTTTTTCAGCAAATTGGTTTAACGCGAATCTGCGTGCAATTTTTCTCTAAAAGGTATCGTTACTTTCTTCATGCAGCCATTCGGTGTCTTGTTTTACCTTAACAATATATAACTTTCGAAATCCTTCATAAAATTAGAAATTATAATCAGTGAAACTTCAGGGCGATTCTCGATGCTATCATGTTTTAATTTGCATATTGCCATTGAAGTATAATACTGTTACAGTATATGTACAAGAATAAGAAGAAAAAAAATACTTTTTTGTATACAGTAGATTCTGAGTGACGACTGGCCACGAATACGAATCTTGATTTAATCATATATAGTATATACAGTACGTCATAACGATACGGCCGTGGCGTCGTGGGACCGCTCAAAATTTCCGAAATTTGGAGCATTTTGGGTTTTGAATCGGGGATGGAAAACAGGGCAGCGTGACAGATGAGATGAAGATTTATTTCCACGTCGTAACGAGCCCATTAAAATGTACTTTACTAATGGATGATGGTCGTCGGTTTCCAATGAATTAACGTTCGATGCGAAAACTGCATCCTATCGTTCGGGTTCGCGAATTATTAATATGGAAGTGGCGCGAACGAACCCATTAGGTGCGTGAACATAAGCTAGAAATAAGCTTGACGATTACTCGCAACGAGTGGCGCGACTCCATTTTGATTTGAGCCGGGCGTTTGGCCCTCATTTTCGTGTCGACGCACCGATGGATTAAGCGTCGTTTAATACGCGATAGAAATCGATGGTGAAGTAGTTGCGCGGGAACTTATTCATGACATCCATTTATTTATGAAGCATAGCTGAATGCTGCCGTGTTTACACGACAATTTCTCCACCTGCAATTACATGCTTTTTACCTTTTTTTTTTGCACCCACGCCCGTGAATGCCTACTTTTCCACCCCATTGTTATCGTCTCTGAGAACATTTCCAGGTGAACTGGGGAAAATTTGTCCACGCGAGCGTATAACGAGCCTGACGTGATAATTCCGTGCTTTTTCCTATTCTCGTTCCTCTCAAATGCACTTTGCCTCGCATTTTTCCGCGCCTATCTGGCTCGGTAATTCGGTTAGGTTTTTGGCGCGCCTCTTTATACTACGTGTAGACCCTCATATATAGGCAAAAACGTAACGTACTTTCTGCCAGACCTCCGCGCGCTTTCACGCTTCGTGAACTTTCTTCATATGCTGTAAATTTTATCCGCCAACAAATACGCCTCCCGTCGTTTTTCGTCGATAAGAATTTAATATATGCTTAATATTATAGGCGGAATGCGCCGCGTGAGCTATATAGACGCGCGCATCTTCCCCAAACTTTTCCTGGAATATATACGGCGAGCTTTACTGCGCCTAGTTTATAAATTTCGACGCGTTACGCTAGCTGGTATACGGAAGTCACTTAGCAATTTGGCAAAATTGCGTACGGCTCCTGCGGTTTTATTTTTCCCAGTTTTTCGGTCGTGAAAAATCCTCACCTTGCAGCAGCCCCGCTTTGCTGCGCTGTGATCGTGATTCTGGTCTGGGCTCTGGTAATCTTCTAGGTACTGTATATGGGTGTGAGCACAAAGAATGCTTGTTGTAGGCGTTTACCGGGATAAAAATGCGGCATGCTTTTGAGGGCTTATGGGTAAGAATATATTCAATGCTTATTGCAGGCGCTTATCACTTTGCGCACAACTACAAGGTGAGGCATAGGCCTATAGTAAGTCTATAAAGTCTTGTTGCGCCTGTAATAAGCATTCTGTGTGTTCTTACCCATATATACCACTAATATTACAATTCGATTCCATCTCATCACGTTCAGTCTATAAAATTATATTGTATTTTTGTTTGTTTAATCCGAAAACAGACTTAAGTCTCACCTTGTAGTTTTACGCAGAGTTGTAAGCGCCTGCAATAAGCATTCAATGTTACGTATTACTACCCTAATGTACCGTATAAAAACGTGTCCTGCGCTCATCATGAGATGCTAATGCGCATGTGCAAGGTTTTACGCATAATGTTTCACCTTGCATAACGCATGCAGTAGCGCCACTAAGCACACTGGCCATCACGCTGATATCAGCGTTCGTTGTGCGCCTCGAAGCTGAAAACAAACACGAAAGAAGCTGAAAGAAGCACGTCGAAAGTAAGCATTCTTTGTGCTCGCACCCTATCATTTTAGAGCTTACCGTTAATTGTCGATGCTTAATTTAGAAATGATTTCATTTCATACCAAACTATAGATTGTATATATTTGTCCGATATGTAAGGTGCTATGGGTTATTAACTCGAACTTCAGGTTATTTAACGATCGATGATTTTTTGCGAGTAAAACGTTTCATGACGAAGGCAATCTGAGCATGCGTGTATCACTCTTTAGTTGGCGGGTCAAGCAAATTGCGTTTGCACGCGATGTCGTAGCATTTAAAAATGGATCAATTATATGTGCCTACCCTTGTTTCTGAATCGTGAAAAAGCGTGCTTTTCATTCGAATCCTAGCAACACCTGCCTCCACACTTTTAAATCCGAATGAATAGACCTAACCTGTGTAAATACAAACACATGTCAGTATATTTATGAAGGGGATTAAAAGCACTCATTACACGAAGGAAATACACCAGTAATTCGTGCGACATCCGCACGAATAATTCGTTGGTTTTCCATAATTTCCCCATCTTGCTAAATTATGCAAATTGCATTTATACGATGATTAAGCAGGTGAAGTTGAAATCACACTTTATTCAGTAGCCATTTATAATCCGTTTAGAACACGGGGTTCGGGCGACATATTTTAACCACTCCCTATAATGAAATTGAGGAATCAATAGGCTAATTCAGGAATTTAGACATTTACTTTTAAGCCAAATCATGTAGGCCTAAGCGTGCTAAGCGTTGCGCGAGTTTGATGGCGCCCCCTGCAGACTCCGTGTAATTACAGAAACTTTATTCAGATAGAACTTCGTCAACGTACGCACTAACGGTGACAGATTTTCATTGACTTTCCAATACAAAGCACAATTATAAACGTATATACAGTAAAACCTGTAAAAGTGACCACCTGTTTATGTTGACCACTTTTAAGTTTATTGTTTTTCCTAGTGTACATTTCCTGCATAAAAATTCTCTGTGTAGTGACCAGTGACCACCTGTCTATTGTGTACAGTGACCAGTGTGTGTTGTCTCTTTTTGCAATTTTTACATTGTTAATGTACCTTATAAAGTGACCAGATAACAGATGAGTCACATTACATCTTTCTTTAACCCATGGACATGATGATTCAGTACTTTTTTGGTTTTGTGGTCTTTTTACCACATTTATTACAGTATACTATACAGTGCAGTGTACAGTTCATTATTTTAATGTAATTCACGCATTCTTTGTATAGTGATCACCTAGCTGTGTACAGTGACCAACTTTGCATTTTTTTTGTGGTCACTCATAACAGGTTTCACTGTACTGCTATAGGGTTATTGAAAAGAGGTGGTGCTTTCTGTACAGCCAACAGTATGGTTGCAGATTAGATGGACATCTTATTAGGTAAAATTCATCAGATTACTATCAGCCTTCAGATTACGAGGATTTAATTTAATCTATTTGAAATCAGTAATTTTAATAAGGCAGAGTACGATTGTTTGACAGACAGAATTGCGATCCACGTTTGTTTCAACACAGTTTGATCCGAGATAATCTTTACAGTAAACGGGTGAGCGAATCTTCATCAAACTTGAAGAAACCAATTTGTTTACGTAGCGATTAATTAATCCACATAAATTCAGTTTCCGGACTAATGTTTAAAATATATGTAAGTGGACGACATCATATTCCAAGAAAAAGCAAGGTCGTAAAATTCACATAAACTGTATGCAGTATAGGGCTACTGGTACACCTGTACATTTAAGTAAAAGAAATGAAAATGTTACCAGAGTGTATACATGTAAATCTCATTTAATTTAGGGACAACTACATCAATTGCATTTCTCCATTCATGGATGCTTTTCAAAATACATGTACCGTACATGTATAATTTAGCAGATGTCAGATGAGATTTTCGCGATGCATCTAGATTATCCCCGATCATCAAGTCAGATAAGTCTATAGCGCAAAGAGCACCCCCACATTCAATTTCTAAAGGAGTTGATCAAAATTTGTAGTGAGATTCGATCGTCTAATCACAACCAAAAGTGTATTTCCAGCACCGTTATATTTTCAGCAGTGTTGGAAATAAAGTATTAGCTACGATTAAATACATCTCTCCGCAAATTATTACATGTACATTATCAAAGATAATATTAATTGATCTTAAGTGGGTGTCATTGTGAAATGTGTACAGTAGTCAAAGGAAGATGCCCATTTAATATTTGTAGGACGCGAATCCTTCATAAAAAATTTTAATAGATAAAGAAATCACAAAATAACGCTGACAGCACTACTGTATTTATTTGCCTTTCCCTTTTTGTCTCTTAGATTTTGTGGTTTTGAGCTCTGTACAGCAAAAATAAATATAGAAATACGGGAATAAAAATTATCCCGATGTCATTTGATCTTTATTAAGCTTATTGTTATAGGGCTTATTAGTCGATCGTTAGAACAGCAAAGACTAGTTGATACTATGCATGTATCTCATACTTCTAATCTATTTAAAGAGCTTTAGAAAGAACACGCTTCAGTAAATTTACCATTACGTGATGGCATGCATGGTCACTATATTCTAGTACAGTGTATATTATATATTTTATTGTTTAGGTTGTAAGCGGAACTGATTCACCATAATTAATTATTTCCTCTTTTGGGGAATGCAAAGTTCACGCGTGGCCTTTGGGAAACATCAAGAGTGATGCATTGATTTTCACCAGTAGTGAGAAATTATATGCTTCTTATGAATTGTGATGCAATTTTGTTCCTATATAGTTATTAAATTTCATTTGTATTCCTCAGTACATCACATTCTACATGTTCAAATATTCCCATGACTGTTTTTATAATTATCACGCTGCAGTGCGGTGGCCTAAATAAACGATCATCATAGCCTATGGGGTTTAATCAACGTAGCCGTGCCTTTAATTATTGATTAACACGATTTTAAATTCGTCCATGCAATTAAATTGAGATATTTAGTGTATAAATTGAACCTGAGTACATGTACAGTATCTAACGGGCCTCATTAAGTGACATATACATGTACGTTCATGTCCAAAAGCTAAGCATAATTACGAAGTATTCACATGTATATAAATTATGCTTAGCTTTTGGACATACCTGCATGCGTATACATGTACACAATTAGACCAGGGTTCAGTTTAATTAATTTAAATATTTATCTCTCGTTCAACTTCACTGTGCATTTTAAATTCGTTTGTGTTAACTGCAAAACTACAGGAAAATTATCAAATATTATTTGAATTTTACTTTTTTTTTGTTTAAAGTTAATGAACTATTTATGCATGTCAATTCTTTAAATATATTATAATAATATGCGGTGCGTTATATTTTCTTACAATATTCATGTACAGTAAGTAAAAGCATTCTCATGGCCGGTTTAAAAAAAATCAGGAAAATAATTGAAAATGGTCTCTAGCTTTACTCTATCGCCTTGGGGATTCACTGTACATGTGTATGTACATGTATCTATCAAAATAAAAATAATGTACTGGTATACTTGTATCAAGGCCGTCACACATACTGGGAATGTTATACAGTATCTGGAAACTTGGCAAGTTTAGGCGTGTCCGAAAAGTCAAGCGCATATTTCTGAGCATTTTACTAACCATGGCCTTTAAAAAAGGAACATTTCAAACTGAAAGTAATTAGACTTCATTTATGTTTTTATAATTGACAAATTAAAACATTTCATTTCTCGTAATTCACACTCTAAAAAACAGAACTTTTTGAACATGCTGTATTACCAGAAATAACTTTCCTCGTGTGTGACGGCCTTAACGGAAGCTCAAAATCTAAGTGGAGCAAAAGCGAGAGAAAACATTGATTTGTGGAACAGATATAGCAAAGACTTTGATGCAAGAAGATGGGGCAGGGATTTGGTTACGTTTACCATAACTTTCATATTTTCTTGCAACACGAATGCTTGTTGCTTTTAAAGGCTTTAAAGCTGTTTCCGCGTGGACTACCGTAGAATGCATATATACGGGTAAGAAAATTGAGCCAATTTATTTCTCTGGACAATTCGGAATATCCAACTAGCGAACAGATTTGCATTTTAGACGATGAGCGCGATGGAGCGAGGCTTAAATTGTCAACCGTTGCTATTTTTTACTCAGCTCGGTTTTACAACAGATGACACCGGCTGGATCTCAGCCTGAATTCTATTCAGTAATCTTATATGATGGATATACGTTTTATGTCTCACTCTATGCATACGTCTGAGATAAATATGAGTTCGACGTATGTTTTTGATTTTTTTTGCATTACACCGATATTCATGTACATAAATAACGCCTACAGGATTGGATTAAAAAACCTTGCCAAATGTTATCTGTAAACATCTTCGAAAGTACGCTCCTATCCCTCAAGTGTAACGATTGATTAATCTTCGTGATGTTGAAGCTTTCATCCTGTAAGCGGCTGTACAATTCTGTATGTGCAGGCTACAGGACATGTCATGCACGTTTTTCCATCCAACAACATACATGTGTAATAAATGTATATAAGTAATTCTAATTTCTCTGCTTATAATGCTATTTCATTTTTTTTGGCTACACGATACGTATAAATTAACTTTATTTGTCTGTATATATTTTAACAATATTGTGTACGTTATATTTTCCTGTAATCTTATGTAAGCCTTAATTTCTCTTCGCCCGTTTTAAAAAATTCAGGAAAATTAATGGAAAATCGTCTCTAGCTAATACTGCAGCGCCTTGGGAAGTTTGTATCTATCAAAATGAAAAAAAATGTGTACTGTACATATAACGAAATCTAAAAGCCTAAGCGAAGCAATATATAGCGAGAAAAAACATTGATAGAGAAAACTTTTATTCAAGAAGATGGGGCGGGAATTTGGTCTAGTTTTCCGAAACTTTTATATTTTCTTGCAACACGAGTGCTGTTGCTTATAATACAGTTTATATTGTGAAATGCACATGATTGCATACGCGTGTGAGAAAATTGAGCCAATTTATTATTTATATTATATTTCTGGATATTTGTTTCTGGAAATATACAGCAAATGTTCCATTTAACATATATTCATTATTAATGATATTGACTACATCTCGTTCATTAACCTGTAAACGCATACAAATTATTAATATAATTTTCTAGTAAAAAAATTGATATGCAAATCTCACTTTATCCTCAATTAATGCTAGTAAAATTTGCCTGAATAATCCTTGCCAAATTGTTTAAATGAAAGCTGCATGCTTAATATTCTCTCTCAAATTTTTTTAATTACATTGCTGCAGTGTTTAATAATATTCAATTTTTATTGTTTGAGATTTCATATGAACTGCTAACATTGGAAAAAAATGTTTGTATAAAATTTAACGTGTGTACAAAAAATTCCAGAAAGAGACATTATAAAACATTGATTAAAATTTTGACGTCATTCATTAAACTTATGTTGAAGACGTCATTAATAAAATATTGATAATGACGCCATCGTCTGAATTTTTAATGAAAAACGTCATCACTAACTATGCAGCACCAGAAGTTGTTCTACGTTGAACACGGAAAAATTGCCGATTTAGCGCAGCTTTGCTACAGTGTCTGTTTCCAAGGAAACATAAGAGATCCAAAAACTTCAAAAAAGTTGTCTATGTACATGTACTTTAAAATAATCGTTCACATTTTACAGGGAGCACTTGCATTCTTTTTGATAAGCCAAAACGGAGTATTTCTCCTTGAAAAAGAGTAGCCTAAGTAAACTCTTCTTTACTTCAAGGGTATACGATACATATGCTTTCTTTAAAAACTAAAATGGCTGTGAATACGCCTATATTTATTTCTCTATAAGAATGATGTTAATACTACTTACATGTACAGTATGAATAGAATGATATAAAAGTACTTTTTCGCCCAACAAATAAAATTTCCCAATTTTGATGGGCATGCAAGGTACAAGGATTACAACAAAAAATTGAATAAAAATGCTGTCGTTATACATATGCAGTATTCTGTAAAGTATTTCGCTTGGGATAACACGATTTATCCCTCGCTTCGCTTTCTGTAGGAGCTTTGGTTTTCAAGAATAATTAACCTACAGGTACATGTACATGTACCACCAATGCGATATACACAAATAGGAACGTACTTTACATAAGAAAGAAAATTAGAAATACATATCTCTTATTTTATAGTTATTTTGGTCGTTATTCTTTCACGGATGATGTTAGCGTGCACATATGACGATATAATTGTATTTAGAATTGAATATACTGTATCATTGTTTTGTATCATGTTAGTTTGGAAACGTCTTATGCGTGCTTGGATGAGTTTGTTTGGTTTATACTCTACATGTATTACACTAATGCATAAAAGACTGTATCGCATATATGTATGTAAAAGGTAAAGCATGAATACTGATTTTGACCAATTTAAAATTTTTCGGTGAAAAGCTGTGCAGCACAGTATACGTAATACCAATATGGTCACTTCGCACATTCCTCATGTCCATCTTCACAGCGCCAACTGTGCGACTAGCGGCGGCTAAGAGGAAAATGCGCATTAAGCCACGCCCATATATTGATAGTAGCCTTTTGTATCGTCAATGTTGTTTATGCTTATGAATACGTGCACAGTGCCCGGATGTCAGGATCAAGATGGGGTCATTCAAAACGGACGTCCTCATGTAGGGAGTAAGGGGGTCAAATTTTGCGGACGTTTTTTTAAAAGGCTCCAAAACTTTCTGTGAGAAAACATGTGAAGCAGAATGGGTCAAATGAACTTCTCCAAATGGGCAGTTTTGTGCAACCCTGTGGGTATCTTTTGTTATGTCAAGCGAGTGACACGGAGCCTACGATCATATCGCATCGTATTGTTGGGCGTTAATATACTTAGCTGCCGCCGTAGCAAGTCAGGCGCTGCAGTCGTTTTTATTTTACAACATGGGAACATCAAAGGTGCCGACACATAGTGACCATACTGGTATTAAGTATACTGTGATTGTAGTCTACAATCACAGTAGGCCTATACTTAATACCAGTTTTTGTAGTTTAGAGTTGAGAATTTCAGGAATGTAATTACAATGAAAGCTGGTGTACTCTTCAATATCTCATCAAATCTCAGGTTTTATCGAGTTATTTGTGCTTGGGTGGAACTTTTTGCATCGTGCACGCGTGCAGGATATGCAGCATAGCTTATTCTTACAGATATTAAAATGGAAAATCGTTCAATATCTTTGAATTTCGTTTGTTCATGCAGTAGTCGAAGGTGGCTGGATATTTTAGTAGGTCTGGCACCCATGCTTTGCAAGCAAGGATATACATGTACTTATGGAAACCCCGTTACCTTGGGCATTTTTTTATTTTTTTTTAAAAAAAAACTATTAAACGACCAAAGTAGGGAGGTTAAAATGAAAGGAAATTGAAATGCCTTGCAGAAATATCTGACATATTGACGTATGTATCAATATCCGTACATTTCTTATATGAAAATTTGTTATAATTGCTTTCGATTCTCCTTAGCTACTCTAATTTTCTCAAAATGAAAATTATTGAACTTATGTCATACATTGTATTGTACATGTTCAGATTAAGCTGTTTAGATATGCAGTACAGTAAAGTACATTATACATGTACGTGTAATATGAAGAGATTTAAATGGGCAATCTCGCATGATATATTTACCATGCGCCAATGACAGCATTCAGTTGTGCCCATCTTTGCATGCAAGACATCCAAATTTTTGGGCAGATATTTTGTACTTCTTATTCCCTACCATGTCATTATTTACATGTTTGTAGTCGTGCAAACAAGATGAACATATGTATACTTGTATAACATAAGATATTGTATCCAGAGTTGTCCAATTCTGTCTAACAGAAAAGCACGAAAACCCAGATAAACTTCTAGCTTGTAGACCTACATATTTTGTAGTATACGGTCCCTTGAGTCGGATCATACAACGATTTAACTGGTACGTGCTTCTATATTTCGTTCATTTCCGGGAAATTGTGGGTCTCCTTTCGTCGTATATGTGATTCCATATTTTCAATATTTTATCGTTTATTGATACGAGTGTAATTCTAGAGTGTGAAAAACAGCGAGTGACACGGAGCCTATGATACGATCATGTCGCATCGTATATATTGTTGGGCGTTAATATACTTAGCTGCCGCCGTAGCAAGTCAGGCGCTGCCGTCGTTTTTATTTTACAACATGGGAACATCAAAGGTGCCGACATGGTTTATTTTCACGGAGCCCGTGAAGTTCACGTACAATAACGGCGATCAGTTGGTACCATGTATGTCTCAGTTCTGTGCGTTTTTTTCACTATACAGTGTGGGTGGTTTGGTAATATTTTAGCAAACATTTTCACCAGATTCTGATTAAAACTCGAAAATTGACCTTAAAATACTGTACAATGCTTACAGTAACATTTTTGTTACTATTGAAATAATTTTAATTTTAATTTTTAATTGTTATTAAATTCCTTTTTTACGAGTTGAATACACTTATGCGCACCCCTGCATAGCGCATTTGTTTGTGGAGATGGTATCCTTCAAGGGTCAATCTAAATACAAGGTACCGTAAATACGGAATTAAAAGCCGGACCCGCAATACGCGCCTACCTCAATTAATCGCCGGCGGGGGTTTCTCAAAAATTGCAAACAAGCGCCGGGCCTTCATTAAGCGCCGGGGGCTTTATTAAGCGCCCCCCCGGCGGCTATT
>JAQGAO010000861.1:0-28790 GCA_034697705.1 Ommatoiulus sabulosus | reverse complement strand
TTTCCCCACACACGGCAACTTTTGGACCGGCCCAGGGCCAAAACTCCAATTGGATCGATCGTGTGTGGAGACCTTTACGTTTACATTAGATTCGACGTGTCTACGCCTTTCTAAAAAGAGTTCCTTAATGAGCCAATGCGCTCTGAGGTGCCACTCTGCGCGTAGTAATTACACCCTTTCTCGACATGTCCAATTCCCCTGCCTGTAGTAGAAAAACAAGGTGCTAGATGGAGGGCTGATCTATGGCGAATACGCCACTTTTAAAAACAGACTGTCGCCAGGTCCACTCTCGAACTGACCAGCACGAACGAGCAAAATGACTCACGCCCGTTTCGTTATTAGGAATCGACCAGCGCGTCGCCAGACAATTGCGAAACGATCGCCACTAATTTAGTCGCGCATTAGCTATACAGACTCGCCAACGTTCGAGATAACATCGGGTTTGATACGTGCCTTTTATTTTTTAAAAAAATATTTCGAATCGCACCAGAGCGTGGCTGAACTTCGAAGGCCGTGCAAGGCGGGTCGGCTGGCACGGGTTGGCCGCCGGGCGAGAAACCCTCCCCTGGGACGGGAACCGCTTTCGGGGGTGGAGGAGGCGAAAAATCGTCGTCGTCTCCCCAAAATTTTTATTGCCTCTAAAATAAAACGAGATAAATGCAGGGGAAAAGTCATCAACAGGTAGGAAATCCTATTAGGAAGGAAGAACGGGGGCCCGGAAACGGGTTTTCCGAGCTGAAAACGTATCACTCACCCGTTGGAAATCTTCAGGCCCCTGGGAAAAGATCAAGGTCGTCCGGTTCACCCGTGCGGAGGGGGTGGCGAGGGACCGACGGTGCGTTGTTTACACCGTGCAACAAAAAAGTGAAAAACAGCTGCTGGAAGTGTGCCAGGAGATGAAATGAAAACTCATGTTGGGATTTTCCCTGATCAGAGGTTTTCTTTCATGAGTTTGGGCACAGGGTTTGGGTGTCAGAATTTCAACGGAAGGATTTCTGAAAGTATGCAAAAAACAAATATGGCAGTACAGGAACAAAACATGCACTGTGTAATGTAGATATACTCTAATGTTGTCTACATGTATGGGTATCATTTTAATTGCTGTCACGTTTGTTTCAAAATGTGCACGAGGCAGAGACACTGTTCTACCATTCGTTGATCTAGACTCTAGGGTGTAGCTGCTTTTTTAGTTGCATTCGCTGAATGAGGTTCCTAAATTCAGAAGTTGTTGCTAGATTAGTTGAAAAACTTACAGGCATCATTCTAGGATGAAACTGAGGCCTCCATGTACATGTACATGTACATTCTAAAATTCAACAATTTCACTGCGCAGAGGTCAGCGGAGTAAGCAAATCCTGATTTCTGACGTTTCTGAATTCCTTGACAGGTCACTAGATGATCATAGTACATGTACTTTATATGAAACGCCCTTGACTGCCCTTGGGCGGCTTGTAGGTGCATAACATACTGTGGTGCATAACGTAAAACGAATTGGACGTTTTTCCATACTGTGGTTTTTCACCCTTCATATCGCATTTTCGTATTTTACCTAACCTTTGACCTTCGTGCAGTTGGCAAGAAAGAAATAATTGCTGAAACGACCTAAAAATAATCTATTAATGGCTAATTAATTGGGTAACAAATTTTGGATTAATTAAAAAAATGACGCAAATTGAAGCCTGATAGGGGTAACCGTACTATGAATCAGAGGGTCCACATTCCTAAAGTTCATCAGCAAAGTCATCGATACTTCAACTTTCTTACTGTATGTGGATTGATTGGCAAATCTTCTAACCAAATAAAGGAGATGTTTAGGGCAAATTGCACCACGGTTCGATATGGCAATACGGATCCGTTATATACATTATACTGTAAACTTTATAATGATCCATTAAAATGGTATTAACGCTATCGTTTAATTAGGCGCACTTCGGATTATCCCTCAATTAAATCAGCATTTAATCAACGATTGAATCTGACAGTACATGTACAGTATACAGAAGTACTTTCCATTGTTATCGTTACTGAATTCCTAATCGATTGTGTGGTCTGTGCAACTGGGATGTTAGTGGGATGCATCGCGACACACCCTGTATCATTTAAAGCTGCCCTATTTTCCAGTTACGAAACTTGACGTCACGAGTCAACGATCGCAAACGATAAAAAAATCAAAAAAACACGTCAAAATCAGGGACAGACGACGATAGGTCTGTCCTACTCTTGAAATTTCGCTCGTTTCGACTTATTTTTATCTCCTGAAAAATAAACTTTGCAAAGCTACTAGACTAGTACATTAGTTTTTCGATTTTTTTCGTTACGTAATAACGGGTTCAAATTTTGCAGCGTATACTGTATAAACTTTTTGATCAATTTGTCTTCGCAATCACTTAAATATAATGTAGCTGAGAATTATGATACTCCTCGTCGATAACCTTTATAGCTGAATGACGTCCAATTGTATCATTATTTGAAACAAAAAACTGCCAAAATAAATATCTAACGTCAATAAAACGTTTTGCTGTATGTGCAAGACGAGTTCGTGAACTAGACATTGTGACAAGTTCGATTTCAGCTTCATTTTTGGGTTGAAACTGGCTTTACTACAATACTATTAAAACAAGAAAGGCATCCGCAACTGCTGTATTTTCATAACAGAATCTATTTACAGTAGTTGAAAAAGTTTCATAATTTTTTTTAGAAAGTGAACACATACTGAATCTGCACAATACAATCTTAATCAAGATGAACATGTATCAATAAATGACCAGCAGCAAATAAATTGCAACAATTTCACAGATTATTTTAAATTAATCACAGTACTTTCAAAGCATTATGAAACGAAACATTTATGTATGACAGCATTATTGTTGCCGCGCAATAAGCGCATATAGTAATTTACTAATGGAAATAATCTTGGTATTATCCGCTTTTGTGCGACGAGTTCCAAAGCAAACTTTAATTTCAAAATAAATGCGCAACGATTATGGGTGAACTGCACGCATGCATTTAACAATAGCAAATTAAATCACGCAAGTTATTTAAGCAGCAGTTACTTTTTTTTCAAACAATCATGAGATATATCCCTAAAAACTGGTTTCAAAAGCTTTAAAAGATTGTTTTTTTTTTTTTTCAAACTATCATGAGATGTTCCTTAAAAACTGGTTTTAAAAAGCAATATTTCAGTCGGGTTTCCCAAGTGTAGCAATTTAAAATATCCTATAACGTCCAACATTTTGTTCGGCAAGAGTAAACAGCTGCTGCTCACTTCTGACATTTCGAGTTGCAAGAGCTTCGTGTTAAGACCATTACAAAGACATCCTCGTTATTAAGACATAAGTTATGGAAAACGCACTTTTTGCTGACTGGCAAAAATCACTTACGCGAAACTAAATTTCTTTTATACAATGAATTCCATTCATGAATATTCCTCCCACCCCTTCAATTTCCATCGTAATGAACCATCCGGAAATTACCGAATATCGATACAGTATCACCCACTTCATTTCGATAAGTTTTCGATTGCCAAAATGGCGGCTCGGAAAAATCCCCAGATTCTCCGAACACAATTTCATTTTTTTATAAATAATCGCAACACGACATCAGCATTAAAATCGGTGCAGCTTCCTCGTTCGCAGTGGGGAGACTGGAAAAGATATCTAGGTTGAATGGAAAATTCCAGTGACGACGAGCGACGTAGCGGGCGATCGATAGCAAACAGACGAAAAATCCGTCGAATTCTAGAGCATCGGTTGCCGAGATGAGAAGCAACATCGAACCAAATAAACCTACTAAAAACGTACCTAAATCCGGTTCATCAGAGACTTGCAGCTTCTCTTATCGGTAAACATTTTCAATGCCATTTCGGAGGTAATTAAAATGGAAAAAATTCGACAAATCGAGGCGTAAATAAACATGAGTTGTCATTCTACGCAAATTACAAAACAGCTCTCGCTGCCGGCTGATTCGAATTTGCGCGTTCTAAATCCGTTGGTGACGTCACCGGAAATCGCGTGACCGGATGGAACGCGCGCTCGAACATGGGAACCAAAACCACGGCGGCGAATGCATTATTCGTAAAATGAAACATTTCAACGAAATTAAGGGAATTTACATAGTATTGGGTAGTTCCGAGAGAAGAAATTAACTTTACATACCTGGCAAGATATTGCTGATTTCCTCTTCTGCATCCGAAAGGACTCCGCGTAATAAGACAAGACATGATCAGCTGTCTCAAAATGATCTCAGTATATACCAAACGCTGACCAATCATGATTTATCCCAATTATATTTAATGGGAATTTCACGCAACTCCTTCCTGAGCTAACGATCAGTAATTAAACTTATCATGGATTGTTGCGAGCAACCTGAATTTTTTAAGAGGGAATTGAATCTGCGATTAAAATATTAACTTTAAAGTCCAGAAATTTAAGATGTCTAAAAGTTGGCATAGTGCATCATAGATGGCGTTAGGACTGAAGCATTATTAAATAAACGCATCTCTTCGGCTCCATTTTGTTATAGTAAATAAATGTTCCTGAAATAAAGGATAGAAATAATTCCAGAAAACTAGAAATACGACAAGAAATCCCGCGGTTTTTCGTTTTTATTTCACATATTTTTCACAGGATATAAAATCCAAACATTTTTAATCTCAGTTTCGTCACTTGCATAGGACACGCTGCGTATTATCGTTGACATGTTCACGATTTTTCTAATTAGAAGCGCAATATTCGCCAAACTAACAATTCATTAAAAAAATAAACAAAATGGCGCGGAGAAGGACGTGGCTCCACCTCGTCCAGACGCTGACCAATGGTCAAAACAACGTCACAAATAAAAACAAACTGTTAAGCATTTTCAAGTTAGATTCAAAATTGGCAAATCTCAATCAACGCTTTTGTAAGATTGTTGAAGAAAGTTTTAAGATGAACATAAAGCAAATACCTGCAATGGTAACAACTTCGATACCCCTGCTTTAACTAATGGATACATTAATTTAAAAATTCATTTTCCTTCTCGAACAAGTCGCTCAGCTAAAATGGCTGTAGGAAACAATTTTTTTTTTTCAAAAATAAGTGAATGTACATATTTCAAAACGTTTGATTTGTATACTTATTACTGAAAAAAAATGAACCTGTTTTCTTTAATCAGCTCAAAGTTGAATGAGTTGTTTTGGAGGAGAATTTTGGAACCATTGGTTAAGAGGAATATCTAAATTTTTACCATTGCAGTTATTTGCTTTATGAGACAATTAGTTTTAAACTGTAAAATCATCCATTTTGTGATAATTTTAATGGACATTTCGTAAGCACTCAACGATCAGTCGTTAGTTTTGCTGGCAATTAATTTGCGTGTTTCTCCAGATATTTCATTGCGCATTATTTGTTTTTGAAATCAAGCAATCAATTTATTAAAAAATCTTGGAATCGAAACCATGAAAGCGGATAAGAGAAAGTGACATCTTAAAATTTGTTTGAAGAATTACTCCCGAGAATAAAATTCTGTACATTTGGAAAAATTGGAACACTGCTAAAATGACGCATAAAAAAATTTAGAAGAAATGAAGATTAAATATAAAGGAAAACTGAGGAATATTGTAGAAATTGAAAAATTGCGCGTTAACCTTGACAAATTGGACGAATTTTTGGAAAAAAAAAAAAAAAACAATTAACTGAAAACAAATGCGAAATTTCGAAGTTGAAAACTTTGGAATAATTTAACATTTCAAAATAATACGGCATCATAAAAAAATTCGTTAAAACTCTTAGGGAAATAATGAAATAGCATGGCACTGGAAACTGCTCAAGTCAGTCGACTTTCCGGAAAAAAAAAACACCGAAGAAATGTGCTATACCACGCCTGCTGAGTTTACGGAAATACATGTACGCTTTCAACAAGTACCAGCGACATCTGGCGAAATACTCTTGGGATGACCCTCGGGTGGCAAGATATCGGGTTAAACAAGTAACGACTTTTCGTTTGGTGCAAAACGCAATTAAAAATACAATTTGTCGTTACGATAAATTTCGCCATTTTGAAAGACGAGGAAAAATTGCAACTTTTAATAAAAAACAAACTGAACTTAATTACTCGACTACAGCTACAAAACAAACTTGGCCCAATAGTAGCGAGTCTCGAGTTGATTCAATTCGGGCCATTGTTTCTTGCAATGTACAATTACGTCACAATTACATTTGCACCCCAACTCGCATTCCATCACCAGGTGGCGGCTCTGCACTAATTTAAAAGTTTGGTCTTACTTTTTAAGGTGGCAAGAACTAGATTATGAAAACGACCTGCTACAACTTTCGCAACAAACTGCCACCAAACGACGCCCTGAATGTTAAATTGCATCTCTTCCGATGTCTTACGAGTGCTGCCATTATTCACGTGGCGGTGGCATGTTTAATTAAACTACACCGAGTGCGAGTGAGACACTTATGGCCTTCAAACACTCAAGACAACCATAGAACAAATACCTACAATGGTAGAAACAATTTTGGAAGAATGAACATTTGCGAACTGTTGTAAAAAGTAAAATTTTTTAGTTTACTTAAAATGGAGAAAAAATTAAATTCCGTAAAATACAGAAATACATGTAAAGCAAACATGGATCTTGAACTTAAGTTTGATATCCAAAGTTACGGATCTTTTGAAAAATAAACTGGAAAAACTTTGCATTTTCTTTTTTAAACTTGAGCAGTGAACTGACAGGTTATCTTTTCGACTGTAAACAAGTTTTGCAATTTCGCTCCAGTTTGTCGTCAAATACGACCATCTTAAAAAATTTTACCATTGCGGTTAATATTTGTTGTATGACCGTCTGAAGTGGTGCCCCTAGCGATCCACTGTGGCACTAAAATTATATTGGGCATATGAAGTCGAGCGAGGCGAATGGGCGACGGAATGACGTCACGATCGAAATTAACGCAATGCAATTAAATGTGATATAGAAGTCACCACGATGGTACCACTGGTTTTTAATTTTTGCATTTCAATGGTTAACATCGCTGGATCGCCCACCAACGTCAGCATTTCCGTCGCCCGAAAGGTTCAGGGGTCAAGGAGGAACCCTGGTTCCATCAGGGCAGGAATGTAATATCGTAAACGAACAAAATGGCGGAGGTTACGCCAACAGGTAGGGGTCAACTGGACACTTGACCAAACTCCAGAACAATAGGGCTCCTCCAAACACCTCCCCCGGCTTAAAACGTGGCCACAATTCAACTACATTTATATCGTGACGTTTTTAAGGCAAACTGAGAAAAAAATATTAAAAAGTAAACGCTCGTTAGGAAAAAATCGAATTATTTTTTCGAGTTTGGGGGAAAAAGCCTCATTTCGACTTCAGAATGAACCCAAAAAAACTAAAGAAATAACGTAAAACACTGAAAATGTCCGCTAGATGGCGCGAATCGCGGTCAGAAACGAAAACGGTCGGCGCCATCGAGCGGCGACCTTGCACAAGGTCAGGGACCAGCGACGCCATCTAGCGTACCCAACTAGAACTAAAAATTAATTGGGCATTTCGTTAAAAACTGATGGAAAAACGCGTTGATATTCCTATACAAATATAACAAGGGGTAAGCGCAGAATCGTGAGCGTGTTCAGTGACAATTTAACGAGATTTTTTTTTTTTTGGAAATAAACAAAAGTACGCATCCGCGGGATATCCAACAACAACTCGCTTTAGATGATCACACCAGGCAAAATATACTAGTTGCAATACCACAAATTTGAAAAGACACTCGTTTTTGACGAACTTAAGTACATTTATAGACCCTTAAGCTGTTGCTAAAAATCTTCTCCAGTTCATTTTTTTTTGTTTTTTTGAAAAACAAATAGTAAAATATGAAAATACATCTAATTTCCTCAAATTTAAGAATGGTTTTTTTAAACACGAATAAATTAGCGGCAATTTAACGAGAATTTGGCATTAAACTACATTTTGTATTTTTACATTTAATAGCATGATAGCACGTTTTGTTGCATACGCGTAGATAGAACTTAAATGCTCCTTTATAATAATGGCAGATTATCAGAAATTCAAAACGGAAATGTGGTATCAAATTCCGCAATAATACAACGTTGAACCGTTGCTAGTTGATAATAATACAGCAACGATTCAAAACTGGCCGAAATTAAACCATGGTTCGCTAAATCGAATTACTCCCAAAATCCTAAACTGACAGTTTGAAAAAAAAAAAAAAAAAAAAAAAAAAAAAAAAAAAAAAAAAAAAAAAAAAAAACGAGCTGGGGAATTTCATTGGTTCAACAGCTATTAGCTGAACATGGTAAATTTGGCAAGTGTATTTAGTCAAATCGCTAGTGTCAGTCCAAGTTTTCACCCTCCAAGGTACAGTATATGCACACTCGCTTTTTACGACCATCTTAATATTGGCGTTATAAAAGCTCACCGTTGCGACGAACTCGTTAACCTCCAGCGCCGTAAATATACGAGAAATAAACGAAAATAGATGTTCGAAACTCCTGCCTCGATTCCCCGTCTGCTTCCGTTTCGTCATATCGTCGACATTAATCCGATTGGCGAAGGGAGTTTTCGTTACACAAGAGCCAACGAGGAATTGCATATCCAGCCTTTCACCCGAAGATGCGGACATCGGCGTTGTTGACATACGGCGTCGGTCCGTGTATATCGGAAATTTTACCATTTTTTTGGGAGATTTTCTCACGTTTTGCGTTTTTTTTTTTTTCCTCTTACGTTTTCTTCTTCGACCTCTTCATCATTAACATTTTTGTGTGTCTTAATTATTACGCGTGACGGTTCGTGGACTTTGCGAGCTCAAAATGGCGTCCTTCCGGTTTGGATTTCCACGTTTCGATCACAGGCGTTCAGTCGTTGCCATGGCGACGTCGTTCGAAATTCCATCCTCTCCTGCCCGTAGTACAGCTCATTTGAAATTCTCATCAAGTCCGTGTTCAATGGATTTTCACGATCTCGTTCGAATTCGACAGTTTTCGAATTTTATAAACTTAGCTTATTCGGATTATGGCGTTATTTTCGACGCGTAAGAACTTTTTTTTTGTGTGTGTTTTTTGTTCGTTTTCCCAGAATCCACCGCGTTATCGAGCACGCACTTTAGCGTCACCACGCGGTCAAAGTTCCAGTATGTATGTTCTTGCTTCCGATCCTGGATCCTCCATCTTCGATCCGACACGTTCTTGGCACTCCGTACTCCAAATTCTCGCATATTTTTTTTTTGTCGAACGCAGCGCCACCCCGGTCAAAATCGGTCTTTTCCGGCGCCTCACGCGCACGGCATCCAGCTGTAGCCCGTGCACGAGTAGTGGTGATGGTGGTGATGAGGGGCGGTGGTGGGCACGTAGGGGGTGTAGAAGTAGCCGCCGTTGTTATTGCCGTAGACGACGTGGTAGTCGTAGTGCTGCTGACTGGCGTCGTAGTGTTGTTGGTGGTGGTGGTTGTTGCAGTTGCCCTGCAAGAGTCTGTTCTGTTCCTGGAAGTAGGAGTGGCAGGCGAGTTCCTCGATGAGGCCCAGCGTCTGGCGGCGCTCGTGGCCCATGAGGCAGACGGTGGACTCGTCGACGACCTGGTGCAGGATGACCAGGTAGCTGGGCACGAGGTGCTCCTCTTCCCCGTAGAAGTGGTTGGCCAGGTAGAGCTCCAACTTCTGGCGCTGCGCCGCCACGTCGCCGAAGTCGATGAAGAACCTGGAGCACATGTAGCGCTCGAGGGTCTTGATCTCTCCAGTGTCCAGCGGCCGGTAGCCGCGCGCCAGAAGGTTGCAGTACTTGAGCAGGCCACCGCCACGGATCTCTTCAGGGTTGCGGGTGGCGATGAGCTTCCGGCGCAGGTGGCGCAGCGACTCCCCGAAGTCGCCGTAGACGGACTCGCCGGCCACCGTCGGATAGAAGCTATCGGACATGGGCATCTCCGCGCACTCGTAGAAGACGAGCAGAGAGTCGAGGATGATCTGGAAGGAGTCCACGCTGAATTCGAACTGGCGGCGCATGGCGTCCACGAACTTCAGCTCGACCTTGAGTCCGCGCGCGCTGCCCAGCGAGATGAGTGACCAGCGGTCGCCCTCGGCCACCTTCACCATCTTGTGCACGTACGCCTCCTTCAGGCTACAGCTGCTGATACGCGTCTTGCTCACGCCGGCCGGCAGGAAGTCCAGCAGGCACTCCAACACCGCCGTCTTAACGCGGTCGTAGTCGCGCGGCGTCGCCAGGTCCACGGCGAAAATCAGGTCCAGGTCGTTGTAGGAGGGTTGTTGAGAGGGTTGCTGCGGGCGAGACAAATTTTGGACAAACGGTCAGAAAAGGCATACAATGAGTCAATTTTTGAGCCGCTTAACGGGATGGGTTCGTGTTGCTATAGGACGTCGGAAAAAGGAGGGGGATTTGAAAGGAAAAACTTCCTTTCGAGGAAGATAGTTGGGGGTAGAAGGAAATTGCGATGTCTAAACGACGATTTCATTTCATTGCACCCTCCCCCCACTAGCAGTCGCGCGGAAAGAACATAGATGGCGCTGAGATTCGGAGATTCCATTGCCCGAGCATAACAAAAGTATCTCTACACGCCAGTCTGTGACAGTTACTCGTCATGCATAAGAGGTTTTGCAAAGGGCCTATTAGCGCGTCAATTCGGCGTGACAGTTCAAGAATTGACCACCAACATGCCAAAACTAGGCTCGCGGGAGCTTAAAGCAGATAAAAGTGGTTTGAATACCAACCTTGGCAGGTAGTTGCTGTTGTTGGTTGTGGTTGGCGTCAACGACAGGGGTGTCATTGAGAACGTGGCAGGCGGCGCCACCGTTGAGACGGATGTCCCTGACGTGCACGGAGTCGCGCTCCAGCTTGGCCCTAACCGCTTGCACCAGGTCCTTGAGCTTGACCTCCAGAGTGGGGAAGTTGCCCCTGCCGTGAATGGGCACCACAAGGTCCATGAGAGCGTCCAGTCGCTTCACCTGCTCGTAGCTGAGCACGGCATAGCGCTGCGGGGGTGGCGGCGGCGACTCGGATGACGTCGACGATGAACTGCACGTGGACGACATGATGGCAACGTAATCGGTGGTCAGTCGTGAGCGCAATTCCACCGGAATGTCCAGCGTACCGCACTGCAAAAAATAACGAAAGAATGAATGAGACATTGTTCCTTAAAGACGTATAAAGATTGTCTACCAGCTGTACATTCAATGGGAGTTATGGCGAAGATAGTAAGGGCATAAACAAACATTTTCAGTGCGAATGTTTTTTCTATCGATAACCATGGTTAACCGAGTTATTAATTCTGAATTTAACATTTTAAAATTTCTCAAACATCAATTAAAAATTCACTTTTTAACCTATGTTGCCCATATGATGACCTAGATAGCGCTTTTGTAATTCGCAATGTTCTAATTTCAAAATCCTGCATGCTCGGAAAATTTATGGATATGTGAAATCCATATAGTTCGTAGCCATAGGGCACAACATTTTCTTAATTTTTTAACTTTATACCTAAAACTTTTCGAAATATAGGGAAAACTGGCACACCCTCTTCAGGCTGTCACGACGCAAAGCCATTGCAGCAATGGTAAACGTTTCTGAACGATCGATATTCACGTTTTGATGAGTTAAAACTCGTTTCTCCCCCAACGAGCGGAACAAATAAGACTGGGCGAAAATTTATGATTTAATACACTAAATGGAAAAAAAAAATTGAGAAAATTTGGAAACACGAAAGTTGGTGTGAAACTGAACATATGTAGCGTAGAAAGAATGAAAATGGAGGGAGAAATTAAAACTGAATCAGGAATAAGTAAGAGAAAATTGAATAGGGAAAGTGGATAAAAATGAAAAAGGGAATACTGTATATCAAAGCTTATGTTCAAAAATAGAAGAACTGAAGACTGAACGTGATTAAACTTGAACGCTCGCGAGGGATTTTAATCTTCGAGGGGATCCATCCAAGGCAAACATCTTAACTGTCAAAAATTTCCAGCCACTTTAAAGCATAACGAGCTTTTCTCGAAAGCATTTCCATTTTCCACTACTATAGATTATGTAGAATCTTCGAACAATATTTGCGAAACATTTGGCAAAATAAATACGAGAAGGCGTTCCCAAAAAGTCAATATCAGCAGTGATAAGAATGAACTTCGTTCGCAACGAAGTTACCCGCAAAATAGTATTCATTTTCATTCAAGTTCAAATTGTTTATTTCTCAAGCATAAATTGGCAGATAAATTTCGGACGCCTAGATTATTCATGGCGTTGCCATATGGAGCATTGGCATTTACAGCTTTAAAACTAAACCTATACGCACGAAAATACTATCAACTCGCGTGTTAATTGTCTATTTAGCCATTAATATTTGCCAAAAGAGGCTAGCGTTCGATGCCTCGTTCAAAATTAGAACAAGTACACGTGCACTCAAATGTGAACAATGTTCGAAATTCCGGACAATTTGCACAAAGCGGTGGCAAATGAACGTTTTAAGAAATACAAATACCGAACAATAATTAACGTTACATCTGTCGCATAACACGCGTATATAAATAAGGATTTCTACAGCATGGCAAATTAATATCAAAAACAATTTTGGAATTTGGACGAGAAATACGACTACGGAATTGAGGCAAGAAACCGACACATTTTTCAAGAATCTGAAACAGAAGCGCTCTCGAATGAATAGGTCAGAAAACGAGAGCGTTCGCAGATTCGACCTTTTTTATCCCCTAGAATTTAAAAAATAAACCATCGAAACTAGCATCTGGAATTGAGATCGCGAACGTGTTCCAAAACTCACGCAACGCTTACCGTAAATTATGCAAAAATGTAAACGAGCCAGAGGGCACTTCGAACCTAAGTGCGAAATTCCGAAAAGGTCAAACCCGTCAAATATGGAACGCGAACGACGCAGAATTTTAATTTCGAATCTGCATTATCGAACGCCGGAATTGGAAAAAATCCGAACGGCGATCGGCTTTAGATCTGCATTCCCGAACGCCAGAAATTGAAAATTCTAATATCGATCAGTTCAAATTCGCAAATGCATGTACGCATATGTCAAAAATTTTAAATCCCAATTTGGATCATTTCAAATTTGCGCAGACGAACCCAATGGATGGAATTTCACGCGTTCCAGAAACGCTGGAAAATCCCAACCATACGGAAACATCAAACAGAAAATGGAACACGCACCGAATTTTAAAAAATTCGAACGCAGCAAATTAAAACACGAAATTTCGCGATAATCGCGTTTTAAAAGCGAACAAATAAACTGTACGGAATCTGAGAACGTTATGACATAATTTGGAAAGTCCAAATACGATTTTCGAACGAATACTGGGGTGAAAAAATAGAATTTTTGCGTTCTAGAACTAGCTACGACGGAGTAAGACGCGAGCCTACACGAACGACGTTCGAATCGATGAGCATTTTCAGCTCCGCGATAAACGCGCAGTAAACACAATACGGTAAACGGCAACGAGCAAAAAAAGGGAAAAACGACAAGAAAATGACCGAAAAATCGGGAGAATTAAATGACGGCGCACGCGCGAATTAAAAATAACGCACCTTGCTAGCAGTGATGATCGGTAGTAAAATCCTCGACGACGAAAGCACAAAATATTCCCAAATCAACCGCACGAATCGATAAGTGTCAGAAATTTGTTTTTTCTCTGGGGGGGAGAAGAAGCGAGATTGAAATCGTTGGTTCACTACGCACCCGAATGACGATTGGAAACCCGGAGGAGCGAAGCAAAAACACGACTGATCTCGCTTCCCACAAGGCGGCGAGTGAAGAGAAAGCGGCGAGGAAAGCACTCGACTCGTCCAGAAGCATCGGCGGAAGGGGCGCCGCCTAGCGGAGCGAAAGCGAACTGCGCCCCCCCACCTTCGAAAGCGCGGGTGGCGCCGCTCGGCGGACGCGTTGCGTAACGTGACGCAACATGTGTCGATAAATTTAAAAGGACCAGACTCTAGTTTGCGAACTGAATGAATAGAGGCACTTAAAATGCTCGCCTGCGCAGGTGGCGATTATGCGAACCAAAGATTTGTTACGTTCGTTCTTCATTCAAATCGGCTTTGGGGTTTTTTACCAAATTGCGAACTGAGGTCTGGCTGCGAGTGATTTCGTGGAAATAACACCCACGACTACTTCGAGCTGACAGATGCGCCGACTATGATTATAGCATTCAAAATAATGGGGGTACTCAGACAGAAGTATTACGTGAAATTGCCCGTCGTAAAATCGCGTGTTGAAAACGACGTTTCGGCAGATATGCGGCCTTTATCAAGGCCTTGTACAATTGTATACATGGAAGTATAGTACAAATGTTAAAATTGTGCACCTCAATTAATGACTGACGGCCAGTATATAAAAATCCTGATTATGGAATCAGTACTGAGGCGTGGTTAAGCATTCCGTCAGTAGTACTGACTGATGATATTGATTGCACTCGCATCAGTAATACATCAGTAATGTAGGTGGCGCACCTAGTTACATGCCTGCCATCAGTATTGAACATGTGAGATTAGCATTTTTTTACGATTTAGCTTAGAAATTATGTTGTATTAAGGCACACAAATGTAATTTTTCTTATTGTTTTCATATACCAGCACTGACGAATGCTGCATTGGCCGAAGCATCGCGCTGAAGAGCAAAATAAACCTTGGTTGGTTAAAGCTAGCAGTCTCGAAACAAATGTTTTCAATTTCTAGGACCACAACTTAAAGATGTAAACCATGGAATTTGAAGAGAAACGTGGTAGACTACCGAGACACGCGCGTTCGGTTTTATTTTTTTGCATGGTGGTTTCTATACTTTCTAGAGCGTACGAAGAACGAAATTAAAATAAAGTTAAAGACGCAATTTCCTAGCATACAGTATCAATAAATTTGGTGAACCTTGTCTGTAGTTCTATTACGAATTTAATCTTTACGAATGACCCTCGCGAGCGATTTTGGCGCCATCTGTTGAAACGGGGATCCTTGTCAGTGCCAATATGATTACACCGCGAAAAGCCATATTAAGGTCAATGGAAAGTCGTTATTAAATACCGATCGAAACGTTCCGCGCCACGAGCCACGCCCACGAATTATAAGGAGCGAAACTGAAATTCGAATCGGAAAAAGATGTAATTTGTACGCATGAAACTCGGAATTTCGCACTTTCGGCTAACAAGTGCTAATTGAAAACGCATTAGCACTTGTTAGCCCACTGGGTGGCGCCAGTGGTCGGTAAGTAAATTTCTTAATTTAAAAGTCTTAATGTGCTCCCACCCATATGCAGGTAATGCAGGACAAAATTTCGCCAAAACCCATTATACAGGGTGGTTCAAATTGACCACATGTTCATAATTAATTACCCGTTAAACATACTGCAATGTTTCATATTTTAAATATCTAATGAACAGGTGGTTTTTTTTAACATAATCACAATTTAAAATATTCTTGGTCCTCAAGGTAAATATTTGAATTCACCAAGTTGTTTGTTTTTTCAGTTTTACCCATTCCTATCCATTAGTATGACGAAAACCTTTGTTGGTGCAATAAATTATCCCCCAAAATAGTTTTGATAACGAAATATTTTTTTAAGACAGACATTGTGGTCATGTTTGTTTGTTCTTTCAGTTCCCCAACTGGACAAATGTTAATCGGAATGTTAATCTTTACCGATCGCAACTGACGTACAAGTAGGAGCATTCTCCTTAAAATGGGCGAGACCCCCCTACCATATGGCATTTGTTTGCTGACTGTAGGGTACTGAGTGGAATTGAATTCAAGTTATTGAACCAAATCTTTTTAAGAAATATCAGTCCAACACTGACTTTTAACGACGTCCTTTAGTTTAGATTAAAGTTGATACCGGTTTAAATACTGTACTACAAAGTACAAAGGGCCTTTACGAAATCTTGTTTCAAACTCAGGGTTTGGTTTTTGTCATAAATTTCATTTTTTGAGTCTATCAAGATGCTGTTTAATAAATGCTGAAAAATTTATTTTTGTTTGCTACAATATTTATAAGTGTTTATTTTTTGTTCGTTCGCAGCTAAAACACCGAAATGACGTAAGGCGATTTAATCTGTTCCGTAGTTTAAAAAAGAAATGTGACCATGTATTGGTGCATCGATTTTGACCCCTATGTTGATATATTTTCTTATTCCACGCATTTTTCAGGCCCCTAAATGGCTCAGGCCCTAAAAGCTGTTAGTTTTTTATGGCTAAATCCATCATCCACTTGTGCTAAATCGGCCGTAAAATTTCGTAAACCATATTACAATTTGAATTCCCGCCTCAAAAACAATCCAACGAGGAGCAATGAAAGCGCACGTGCCAGTCTGCGTTTAGCCGATAGATTTCAAATTCGTCGTCGTCCGCCAGACGTCGCTATCAGAGCCGCTTGTTGCTTTTTTTCCATTCGAGTTCGCAATTCGTCCTCGACCGTCGCAGAAAAAGGAGTTCCTTTGAAGACAGTTGTTGGATTATCAAGTCGGTGATTTGTTTTAACTTGGCCCGAAAAGCAGCCACAATGTCGGACGAGTCAAACAACGACGCGCAGGACGTTCCTGAGATCGAATTAATCATAAAGGTAAGCGACAAAACTCCCGCTCTCAAACATTCGAAATGAGCGGATAGAACGAAACGTTCGAATGCAATATGGCTGGTTTCGAATAGGCAGTAGGCCTAAAAGCCAGTATGGAAAAACCACTTTGAGGATGATTGGGAAATCTTTTTTGCTTCTTTGCTACCATCCGTCTTGGTTTTTCGTTTTTCCGCCTTGAGATTTCATTCAACGCCTTATTTAGTTCGCTTAGCAATTCCGAATCCTCTCATGAATGTTCGGGTCTGTGCTCGCCACTTTTTCAACTTCGACAAAAAAACTTTGTTTACCAAATAGAAATTTCGTTTTTTTTCGCCCACATTAAAGTCGGCTAGCGTAATGATGTTCGCTAGCATGTCCGGGATGGTTATTTGCCGTCCAGGCACGATTTATGCGATGAATCATCGAAATCTTCTTGAAATTACGAATGACAGCAATTACGAGTTGGCTTATCAAACTGAAAGCCACCTTTGCTCCGAGTTTTTGAAAAATAGTGATTATATTATTTTATATAATGGTCGGATGCCCTTTATAGATTTGCAACTGGAGATTAAAACGGGTATTTCTTGGTTGGTCCCCACGGTTTCCGCCGATGACAGCAATTTTGTTCATCTGATGTGAAGTACCCAACTTGAATTGAAAAAGTAGTTTGGGTTCATTGGGTTCTTCCGAGTTTCATTTGGAGTTAGTTCGGCACTTGGCGTAACGCGTATTTTTCGAACTGTTGTTCGGCTTGATTTCAACACGAAAATGTCATGTGGTCACTTGGTAAGTGCATGAGTAAAATCCAAATTCCCTAGATAATCTGACTACTCTCTCTCATCTTAATCATGGATATCAACATGAGCGGTAAATTGAATTTGAAACAAGTTTTGGCTATCTTTTGTAACTGCATTCCATCTTTAAATTGCGCGAGCGGGTTTTCGTTGGTTCGTCAAACTGTTTTCGTGAATGACAGCTGTTTGAAACATTTGGGCCCAAGAAGGTGTTCAAAGGCAGAAAAAGCAAAGTTAACTGACATTAAGTATTAACGCATTTATTAACCCAAATTTGTATTGTCCATTTGTCAGGTAAGCCAAGGGTATTGGCATTATGCATAAAGTCTTGTTATGAATCGTAATAGCCCATGATGTCTTGCGGTATCCCATGACGTCACTGTTCGAAGTATTTACTGAAATTTGCTTCTGATGTCAGTATTCAGCAAGTGGGTTATCGCATAATTTAACCGTTAAAAATGTGTGTCGTCATCACCGAGAAAAAGGTAAACATTATAGTTATTTGGGTTTTAAAAATGCGTACACGTTTGAGGATATTCTGACTACCTGTACATGGAAGGTTTTTTCCCTACTAAATCTATGCACCCTTCGTGCAACTGCAAAAATCCGAATTTGTTGCAAATGACATTGACACATGCTCGTTTGTAAACTTCAATTAATCATTTCTTAAAAAACATTGCTTTTTTCTGCGTTAGTCAACTCGGCCCGACCAAACCCATAGTGTTTACGAATTACTGAAATTCCATCCAGCGTTTTCTCTTAATCGTTGCGTACTCAAAGCACGTAACGGCGTTAAACCGTCATTTTTATCAGGTGGTATCTATCCGATTAATAAATCAAACTTAACATTCCAAAATTTTATTGCACCTTATTCGTTTTTGTTTGTTTCGAGCGGGTAGATTCGAGTTTGGTCAAGTTTTGTTTTTACTTCTTTCTGGTGTAAACGTTCGCCAGGTGAAAAAAGGTGGAAAGCCAAAGGATGCCATTAATTAAAAAATCCAGCCAGGGTTTGTCGGTTATGAAATGTGCAATAACATGAATTTCATCTCCTTCTCCAGTTTTGTTTTTTTTTGTTTTGTTTTTTGCATTGGCGTGTAATCTCTGAAGGAAGAAACTGCTTTGCCCAAATCGCACGTGGCGCCGGGCAGAACCATAACTTTAAGCCTCTCGTCGACTTATTATTACTTGGAAAATGAATTTTAAGCGCTATGAGTAAGTCGAAAGGCTGGGGTGGGGCGTAAATTCCCGGTTTTAGTGTACTAGTATATTGTAATGTGGAAAGACTGCAGATTTTTAATTTTATGGTTAAGTGCATTTAATTGCAAGTTTATTTTGAAGCAGTGAAATCAAAGCACAAGTTTTAATTTTATAGGTCAGTATACTAAAACGGCAGGAAATCAAAACTTGCAGTTTTGCGAAACTTCTGTAAATTAAAATCTTCAATTTTGATTCTTTACTGGAAATTCGGCCAAACTGAAGTATTTAAGTGTGAAAAGGTGAAAACTGTCAGTTAACTGCAAATGAAAACCCGCCGTTTTTAATTTATTGCTGTAAACGTAAAAAAAAATGCAGTCTTTCACATCTTGAGTAATGCATTAAATCTGCAGGGTTTAGTTAACGTTAATGGCGAAAATTAGTTTTGCGAGTTGCAGGAGAACTCCAGTTCGAGTGAAAGCGCAGGTTACTGGGTTCATTTTTGGCGTTTTAAAGTTTTGCCCGAGGTAAGAACACAGTATACTGTGGTAAGAACCACCAAAAACTGCACCCATCGAAGTGCGCATAAGTATACATGCAAGTCAAAACGCAGGCTTTCTCAAAACAAACAAAATGAAATTCGGAGACACGTTCCGTTTTCTTATCGAAAAGCAATTTGTGGCGTCAATGCGATCGGGGTTCTGGGTCGAGACCTTGGCCAAACACGGCCTCTGCTCCTCGCATTGTATTCATATTTTCGTCGATCGATCCAGATTTCATCTCGTTCGGATAAGAAAACTGGGTCCGGAACCGCGATGGTTTCTCATTACGTTTGCGAAACTCGCTAGAGACACACCTACGACGAAAACGCTCCGAAATGAACTTTTCGTGGGAGTCCGAAATCCTCTTTTACTTGCACGAAAAAAAACCCCAATGAGTCACGCTTCTTAGGGTTACCTGCCCGTGTTAGTTATTTCATTTTCTGAAGAGGGTGCTAAACCCTATAATCGTACACCATATGCTAAAAATCTGGAAAAACAATCTTCTCGAAACTACAGATATTCATCCCTTTTCCTAACCGAGGTTTTTTTTTTTTTTTTTTTAAAGTGCTACATTTCCCTGTTTTTATTTTGAAAAACTAAATGAACGTTGTTAAAATTCAAGCTGAATACACGTTGTATGGAACGCCGCTTTTTCTCCGCGTTGCGTTTCACCCTTAATTTTATTCTTTAATAAAATTAAAATGGGGGAGTGGGACGTATTTGTGAGCTTGTTAGGAAATGCAAATAATTTCTTTTTGGAGAAAAGTTTTTCAGCGTTCATTTATTACGCTGGGCAAGCGTTTTCAGTTGTTGCTTGATTAAATATTAGCAACGATTACGTGTAACTTATTTTGGGGGCGACAGCTCCGATTATGGCTGATTTTAAAACAAGCACGACAGATGACAGTGGCATTGAAAATTTCACGAGTTTTCTGCTCAATTTGGTTCACCCTGGTTTTTTTGTGACAGCCTCGACTGGGTCTGGCCAAGAAAATTCACGAAGGTGGAAAGTGGGACATAAGCTCATTATGGCTAACAATATATATTGAGTGACAAAGGTTAAATTTGGTAAAAAAAAAAAGAGAAACGTGTCAATGCTCAATTTTTGAAAGTTCCAACTGGGCCACTGTTTCCCCCCACCCCCATTTTGCTAGATCGTAGACTATCAATCCGAATATTTTTAAGATGATAGCTATACTTTAGGTGGAGATAAAGTTGTATCTATGAATCGTTTTGGTTAGCCACGATATGCCCAAAATGGTTTCCATGAATGGTTTTGGCCACTGCCAAACCGGATTCTGAAATCTGTATTCCTAACAAAGCAATTGAAGACATAAACCGTCGTTGACACCATCTTGAAAGCGTCACCGGTTTTCTCCCGTGCACATTATTTAATCGTTCGGACTGACTTTTTCGGTTATCATTTTAATAATGTTTCCATAGATTATACAATTAATGCGATTTATTAGGGCAAAGTAGAGCTCTCGACCATTTCGTTTTTGTCAGCCAAAAAATAGAAATTACGTAGAAATGACGTATGGCATTTTTAGCTAATTTGATCTGCGCATGTGTGACGACCGTTTGTCTTCAATTGCTTGGTTGTGAATGCAGCATCATCGGACAAACTGCTTTTGTTAACGGTTTTAATGAAAGACAATATATGCATGCATATCAAATGTATATTAATTTAATTTCATGCATTTTGTCCTTGAACGTCGTTATCAAATTAAGTACATGTAGTTTTTTTCTTCGTAAACTGTTTACACAAAACTAACTTTTGAAGCACTCGCTGATTCAACCCCCTCTGCGTTTTGTCTTCTAAAAAGCGCTATCGCGTTAATTTTCAAGTGTTTGCCTCGTTCTCTCTTGCCTCCATCTTGTTTTTTATCAATATTAAATTAGGCCTCAGCAGATAAAGATAAGGTAAAAAATGTCTCCGGCAATGAACTTTTAATATGTGGAACGATGGGACAGAGGGTGACTTCCTAACCCCTTTTTCGCTCAATTTTTAATGCGTTTCTTTAATGATTCGTCGTCTTCGTTTTTAATGTTTTCGCTAGCTGTTCGTAAGCATTTTTGACAATTCGAACAATGGATAAATGGCGTTTATTGCCAGTATGTTGTGACAAACCTCGCCCAGATGTCCAATATTTGGCTATGGGAAGATGTTCCTTGATTGTTGCCTGGTGCAACCGTTGGATGGCGTCATTGCCTCGGCCAGTTTAATAATTATCTATGATAAACCATTCGGCCCGTGTAAGGAAGTTGTACCTAATGTTAAAATGCTCTTGAGACCTACATATACGATGGTAAAGTATGTTTACCAAATCTCTACTTAACAGCTGTTAGTTTTGAAAAAAAAAATTTCTCCGAATTTCGTAGCAATAATCACATAAACGCTAGTGTCGTAATTTCTGCTTACGGCTGACAAGTATGGAAATATTTGGAAATGGAGCGTGAAATAAAACGTTACATGTTATATCCATGTTTACGTATTTTTTAATTAGATCAGGAAAAAGTTATTTTATAACCACTGCCCGCCATCGCGGGAACGAGTTATTCTACTAGGAAGAAATTACTGAAACGATCTCAAGATGACTATCATAGTTATGGTTCGAGAATTTAACTTGTAAAAGAATGCGGAAAAAGTAATTCCACAAATTGGGCAAAAGCTCAAATTTACATAAAAGAGTTGATCTCGTATAATTAAAAAAATCGTAGGCATATTGTTGATCTCCCCTTATTAAGGTCCAGTGCACCTCTTGAAAAATCCAAATGCCTAAAAATTTCCAAAACCCTTGCCTTACTTTGGTAAGCTCTTGTAAGGTGGCTTAGAGGTTATAGCATTCTCGTCTTACATTCGGTAGACCCAGGTTCGATTCCCTGGTCAGCTATTCTCGATTATGGTTTTTCATGGTTCCCCACAATTCCTCCAGGAGAATGCTGAGATAGTTCCTATATTAAATCGGCCATGACCGTCTTCCTATCCTATCCCATCTTAAAATCCCATATACTGTAACTAAATTGTCATGGGTCCATCATGACCAGACTGCTTAGTCTGACTTAATTTGTATAATGATCCCCCCATGCCAAATGGTACTATGTACTAGACTGCAGGGTAAAGAATTGAATTGAAGTCTTCAATTACCCGAATAGGGGCTAACCGGAAAAAAATGGTGCCAAGGGATGTAGTTACACAATACCTTAGCAACAGGTAACATTTCAAGATCCCAGCGCCGAAAATAAAATGGCACCGGGAGATGTTCTAATACAAGTAGTTTGCTTTAGAAATAACATTTCAAGATCCCAGCGCCACATATGAGGAATGATGCACATAGTGACGTTTTCCTACTGTAAAATGGCGTCGAAATTGAGTGTTTACTTTAGGGGTTGAAGACATTCCATTACATGTACTGCGGGATGAAAAGCTGATGTCACGTTTTTTGTACACAAGTTTGCACCGTGTGTAAGTCGTTGAAAGCGCTGACGTAGGCGTTGTTCAATCGAAAACGATCTCGTTTAACGCTGTTTAGAGGCTCGATTTTCGTGCGCTTTTTATTTGGTAACAAGCGCGACGAAGCGCATAAATTAAATTTTTGGAGTGAGCAACGGCTTTTACGACCTCAATATTATGCGAATGAATTTTCTGAGCAGCTATACGTTTTTTGGTTCAAAGTGGGCCGATTTTTGCTGCCCCCAAAACATCGACGCGTATAGAACACCGTAAAATAACAACGAAAATGCACGTAACGATACGAAGATAACGTCCGAATATCTCCCTCACGATCAGAAACACCCGCCCTAAACTTAACGAACCAAACTCAGTTTCGCGCGATTGTCAAATTAGAAATAAGTAGGCGAACAGCGCCTGCCGGACCCCTGGTGGTGGGGAATGTGGAGAAATTGGAAAGGGCATCACGTCTGCCTTCAATTGTTTTATTTTTAGCTAGGAACACACCTAGGAAACTTTAACCAAACTTTGTTTCCAAAACTGGAAATTCAATTGACCTAACTGAAAACTCACGGTTCGGTTGTATCCGCCCCAATATTTTAGCAGTTCAGCTAAATGGTACATCCATATCTTGCGTGGTTACTAGACGTAGAATGGCACATTGCGCACGTTGGCTCCTTGTTTATATTTATATTTTTTTATTTCAATTCAATTCTTTACATTTCCTAATCGCACGACAATTAATGTCCTTTATTCGCTATAGAATTTTTTCTCGTAAAAAATGAGTTAAAATGTCATGAAATTGTTTATCCGCATCCGTCACTTCTCGGCTCTCCACCTGGCGGCTTATTTTGAGAACATTGGAATCACGAATTCTCTAGCAATTCCGATGATTCTGATTTCTCTGGCACATTGGCTCATATACATGTAGTTTCTTTCGAGAATTCGAAACTTGATGCATGCACTTGGTATTTTATGCATCATGAGCTGGCGCCCGATGCAATTTCTGAATTTCAAGAAGATGCCCATTATTTGAGCGTTCAATTTGTTGGTATATATTGTTCTTCTTCGAAATTTTCTTTTCAATTCAATTTTTTTTCTCGTTTTCTCGTCCCCACCAGCATCTTATGGTAAGGTACTTTTTGCCAGGAGTTTCCCTATACTTTTCCATAAATGTTCTAACCAGAAACGCTTTCTCCGCGCGTCTCACGCGAGCTATATAATGCTGCACGCTAAATGAATTTTCCCAAATGAAATCGCGTTAATTCGGCTGCGAAACACCGACCCCAAAATACCTGGCCCACATACCGACGCTGTCCAGCAACTTTATTAATGCGCTCGAGGAAGTAAACTGCTCATTTATCATTCCATCGTCGCAATAATATGCGGATTAAAGCCGCAGATCGGTTGTGTAGGCGTCATATAAAACGACAATTAACTGTTGGGTCGTTAACGTTAATCCCACTGCGGATAAGTCGATTGGCAACGGTTTTGGTACCTATACTTTAAAGTAAACTTAGTAAAAAGAATTGTTATTAAATCATACGCACGCTTTGGACTTATCGTTCTATGAAAAAAAAATATATATATATAATTTTATTTCAGCTTTTTTTTTACTGTTTCTGTTATTGCATTTGTCGCAATTATTTGAGGTTACTATCATCTTTGCAATGCATTTTCCCTATATAGTATACACATCCATGGCGCTTACTTAATTTTTCCCATCCGTGTAAACAACCCCATTTCGTTTTTGTAACGAATGCTATCATGACAACTTTGCGTAAGCCCCGATTGTGTTTTCCCGCAATCTTCCTCGCAAAATGTTTGTTCCGGTGTATTTACTCCAAAATTCACTGTCAAAGACCATATTTGCGATTTGGTTTCTTATCCGAAACGATCGAGTGCGAGCGATCTCTGCCAAGCAAACATTTGCCAGTAGTTTTTGATCGATCGATGTGTAAGGTTAATTTGTTGGCAAGATTCCTGTGGAGCTGCCACCTGGAATATAAACGATATATACGTGTATATATTGCGTACAGTAGTTAAAATAAAATATATACGTACGGTGTATTAGCGCTGGACTGTACAGATAGCGGACATTGCATTTTGGGAGCAAAAGATGTGCGGATTGACGCAGGGTGGCACGCGATGAACATTGGTTTAATTTAGTGCGCGATGTCTCTTGCTCGCTCAATAGCTTTCTTCCATTTCTAGAATATGGAACTGAACGCCCCCAGTATCTTGAATTGCTAGTGGAGCCACCTACAGTCAGTGGCGGATGCGAATAATGCAAAACTTTAGAACCAGTGGTGGGAAGTTGTGAAATATAGCCATTTTAAGGTTAAAGTTTGGCGCTTTCCGAGTGGGAAGTTTCCACCCTCAGAGGAGTACGCACTCCTCGATTATTTTTTCTAAAAATGAGTAGCGCGTATTCTCACGACCCAAATCGATCTCAAACTTAGGCGCTGCCAAACTCTGTGCCCAGTGTACCTGCATGTGATTTCTTCTCATCGTTCCATTGCCCCGTTTAATTTTATGACATAAGAAAACGTGGAAATAATTCCAGCAGAATGGACGTGATATGGAACGCCTCTAAAGCTCCACATTGTATACGTGACGTTCCATTTTTGAATTAGCCATTTATTAACTCGCTTTTAAAAAAATATTAATTGGGACGGGTAACGATTTCATGAGACTGAATAGAAAATCGACATCCATCTTTTCTGCTATCGGAGTAAACCAGCTGTGCATATGGGAATCAACGGAGAATTTAGTTTTAGGCATAAAATGAAATTGTTTCAATAAAAGTTTTTTAAATTTAAAATGAATGCGTGGGAGAATTAATGACTTAAAAATCGCATTTCCTAGTTATTCGCCTACGTTGTCTATATTAAAAAATACTTAAATGTTGAGCTAAAACCATCTTAAAATTATGATGGTGCTCCATACCGCATGCAGGTGCGATATTATTAAAGATGGCGGAAGGGTTTATACTTTTAAAGAGTCGCTTATGGACTAGAGTATACGATTTGGTGTGTTATATAAATAGGACGGGCTGTTAACTTCGGTTATTAGGGCCATGTGTTGACCTCTCCTCCCGGATTCACTTTTTCTGAGTGTTTATTTTTACCGCTTCGCTCCACCTCGAGACCTTTTCCTGCTCAAGGCGTGTTTACCGGTGGGAGTAATCGGCCAAACGTACTTTTCTTTTTTCTCTGAGAATTGACGGAAGTCTATGGAGGTGTTTTCACGCCACGCGCGCACGTTTCGTCCAGGTGAAAATGCAAGAAAAACTTCACGCGCTTCAAGGTCGTTTTCGGTGACTTTCACTCGTGACGCGCATTGTTTTAACATCCATGTTTTTTGTCCCGTGCCTTTTGATCAGTTGGCATTAACTAAAGATGACGACCCACTTTGCCCCGTGTGCATTGAGCGCCATCTGTTATCGGCACGTAACAACTGTAATTCACCGTCCGCTTTCGTGATCCAAGTATTTGGGTAAGAATACGTTGAATACTTATTGCAGGCGCTTACCATTGCATGTGCGTGCAACTACAAGGTGAGGCATAAAGTCTGTAAAGTCTTGTTGCGCCTGCAATAAGCATTATGTGTGTTCTTACCCATATATGTTACGTATACCACTAATATTACAATTCGATTCCATCTCATCATGTTCAGTCCATAAATGATATCAATTTTTTGTTTGTTGTTTAATTGATCCGAAAACAAGACTTATGCCTTACCTTGTAGTTGTACGCTGAGTGCTAAGCGCCTGCAATAAGCACAGTGATTATAGCATTCAATGTATATACCTACCCTTTGGCGCGTCGCCGTTTCTCATGTTTCAAAACGGAGCAATTCTGCAAAATAAGCGTGTTGTCCCACTCTCTCATTTGCATATTGCACGAGAACAGTTAGATCGTAAACTGTTCCCAACATTCCTAAATTAGCCACTATAGGTGGTGTTGGATAAATTGTAATACGCTTTGCGAACTACATTGTGAACGCAGTATTAATATTTCCACACGAATGTTTGGCTGTGAATACATGTATTAACCCTGGGTGATATTACTACAGATCTGGGTATAGGCATCAGGCGTCGTAAAATAAACACTGGATTACGTCGTTTTATGACTTTTGTGATTCGGTGACGCCATCTAACGTCTTATGAATGCTTTGGATAGGTGAGGAAATGGGGGGAGAGGTCCTTTTATGGTAATTTTTTGCACGGGTTCATATAGTCTACTCGACGTGCATTTATAATAACCTGAATACGTTTTGTTCCTTTTTTTTTCCTAAACTGTTCCCAGTTTTATATTTACGATATGTTCGCACCTAAATGCCTTTTATGGTTCTCGTTGCTTTTGCTGCATCATCTCCTTGCGGATTTCAATGAATTTGAATCGGAGGAGGAGGAGGAGGAAACCCGCGTAATAACTCTTGTTTTGAAATGTTAAAAAGTGGGTCAATGGACACGCAATGCTGAAATTGCGGTTATTAGCATAGTGCTCTAAAAGTGGTTTTGATAAACGATGCTCGCCAAATTTAAGCCCCTTTCTTAAGTGACGGTACGGTATGCTTGTCCCTCGTTTGCCTAGGCATTTTGAAAAGTTAATTTGATGTTATTCTCGCCGCACGGTGGTACGTGGTCCGTATAAAAGTTGCAAAGAATGCATTGACTTAATTCCATTCAAGAATGCGAGCCGCCGCCGGAAGTGTACGCATGCGTCGAAAATTGTTCTGGCAAACTGTTCGATATCATGATTACCATCCAGCTATACTAGGGTACGAGCACATTGAGACTTTTAAATTAAGAAATTTACTTACTGACCACTGGCGACACCCAGCAGGGCTAAAAGTGCTAATGCGTTTTCAATTAGCACTTGTTAGCCCGCTGGATGGCGCCAGTGGTCGGTAAGTAAATTTCTTAATTTAAGTCTCAATGTGCTCCCATCGGACCCACCCATATAGAGCAGTTAGCATTTGGTTTAAACTGACAATTTAACGCCCGTGCATTCTCTTAATACGAACGTAATTCAGGAAATAACGCGTTTGCATAATTTAAATACATGCATGAATAATAAGTGATTATTTTAAAGGTGATTTTCGATGTTTTGACATTGCTGATTTAAAACGTTGAAACAAAGTTCGTTATTGCATCGAGTAGCGGTCCAATCAAGTATGAAAACCATTCACGTCATTTATGGCTGGTCCTCTACAAATTTGGGGTTTTAACCTGCCGTTCGGTGTCATTGAGTATCGTTTTCACATTGTTGTACCCCTTCGGGGGGTGCTAGTGGTTACCTCATGGCTCTCTCGTACCACTTTCCGTCTTGTAACCGATCACCTGGGCACGCCCACGCACATTATTACGACGTGATTTCGTCATATTTTCCCATGAATTCTCGGTCGCACGGCTGAAAGGGGGGGGGGGGTTATCCCCTAAATCTTGAGGTTAATGGAGATTAGTTATTTTTTTATTTCCAAAACGGCCATGTAGCCACGGCGGCTACGCGTTATCATTCGTCATAACCTCCATATGTTCTTCCAGTCACGGGAAAACCCCTGCTGTGCTCCTATTTTTATGGAAAAAATTGAGGTTGACTGTTCCAGTGACACGAATGGTAAAGATGGCGTAGAAAGGAGTTAAGGGCTCCGCTAGGAAGTGCTGATTTGTTACATTGTTGCTTCGCAAATCATTCGACAATTAGTTAAGTTTTTTTTGAAGTTTTCATTTCTGAACAGGTTGAGAGGGTGCCCTGTGGTCCGAGGGTCCCCCGAACTACCTCCCCCTCGTATTACTCGTATACTAAAGTTAACTACAAAGTTTTTTGAAATATAAAATGTTTTCAATTTATTTAAAATAGCAGAATTCGTCATTTAGTCTGTCGGTATCAATTGATAAATCATTCTATTTGCGAAAGTTACCCTTGTGGTTCGATGAAAATGTCACGTAGCATATTGGCTTTTACGTCATTCTGCATATGGTTACCCGTTACGTAATGGGTAACCTTGGATAGAGGAAGCGGAAATAAAGTTTATACTCTTATTTTCATCTCACAGCTTTAGTGTCCACTGTGGACATGAACGTTTCAATCAATCTTCTAACTCGCATCTGGTGTCCCATATCTTCATGCCTAACATCCACTGTAGAAGTATAGGCATAATCATTCTAAACCTCTGACTGAGCTCCGTGCTAAAACGGATGCTTACTATTGGTCTTTCTTTTTGCATGCGATTAGACGATGGAATAGTCT
>JAQGAO010000860.1:0-28798 GCA_034697705.1 Ommatoiulus sabulosus | reverse complement strand
TGTTAACCCGCTGGGTGGCGCCAGTGGTCGGTAAGTAAATTTCTTAATTTAAAAGTCTCAATGTGCACCCACCCTATTTCATTCATCCTGGTTTTAACAGCCTATTCAAAATTCAAAATTTTAACAGCCTACCATTGCAGGTAATGCGGTAACATCCCCAAAATGCACATAATTTTATTTATCTCATCCTATTTCATAGTCTTAATCCATAAAATTACGAGGCACTGAAAATAGCATCCTCTGGTAGTGCCCATTGTTTCGAATTATCTGGAAAAAATAGTACCCATGAAAACTTCCCCCAGCACGTTTCAATGTTATTGATTCATCATGCCAGCCACGCTTCTCGTAAATGAAACCAAAATGTACCGAAAGATGTTATCTTAAAGCTGCTGTTTTGCCTAAAGACGAGAATACGCGTGAGCCTTACTTAATCTTGCTTTTTGTCTAGTGGTGTTTGCGAGCTTGGAAGTGTGGCTAAGTAATTTAGTGCCTCGTAATTCAAGAATGGCTTGTAGTTGCTCTCTCCATCTCTGTCAATGCCCTAGCTTTCCACTCATGTTCTCCAATTCTGACCCAGCCAGCTAACACCTTAATTTAATCCTTACCATACTGCATAAGTGCTGCTAATTAAAGTCAGTCCACTAACCCTTCCGCTCTATCCCCTCATGTCCCAACATCCAGCCCACTGTGCTCTCCATTGGAACAGATGCAGGCGTCCTATGGAGCGCCCTCCATGGCACTTCTATTGTAGCACGGTGCCCAGCTGCCGGGCACCTAGAATTGATAGGAAAATAACCCGCCTTCAACAGGCCTGTTGTGATGTTTGGAATATACTGACTGATGGTATGTACCTGACAATTTCCTCCTAACACTGTTTGTGCTTGTAATCACGTACACCCAGTTTTTTATTCGGGGATCAAAACTTCCTCTTTTCATGAGTGAGTCGAAAATGTCCTCATCTTACACGACGGTTCACACGCACTTGTCTAATCTAGTTGTTCGTAGTTTCACCTCGCACACGTTTGTACAACTTTAAACAACCACTTCTTGCATTTTTGACTTTTGTTTTTTCAAAAGTCTGATTTCGTCATTAACTAGCATCACTCAGTTTGATTTGAAACTTTGATTATAGTGTTTGCGACCTTCTCTGGACATGACGTTGCAGCTGATTTTTGTGGCTAGCAATTAATGCATTGCAAGAAATGGTTAAGTTACGTGCTCACTTTTAGTTATTTTTACTGAAGGAGAATATGTATTTAAGAGCAGAATAAAGCAGTAGATAAATCACCAGTTGCTCATGATGCACATCCAGTTTATAGATATAATGCTGAGCACCCACACATTACCGCGGGCATGACACATTCACTCATTATCAGTTTGACATAATTTTTTTAAAAAAAAATAACAAGAATCTCGCATATTAGTTTCATGGTGTTCTGTTCGTTGATTTTGATTCTGCTTTTGATTTCCTGCCGTAGAATTAGATAATTAGCAAATTTGCTTTTTATTTGTAAATAATTTTATCGGTTTGTTATTTAACAAGCATTCATTACCAGTCGTTAGTTAATTAAAGATTTTTTTTTTTGGATTTGTTATTTTCAAAAGTTTCAGGACATTTCGTAACAGCAAAGAATTTGTAAATTTTCACCGGCTAGCTTAATACCCGATGCGGATTAATGTTGTTACAAACTAATTGTGAGCTAATCGTACGCTGATGAAGTATCGAATTAACTGGAAATTGATGTTTTGCATACACTTTATCATAGCAAAGGCCGTCGTTAAATAAGCTCAAACGATGCTTCTATACTTCAATACCAGCGTTGAGACCAGCTAACAATCGGTTTGTCTTGCATCCGTCAGCAAACAGCTGTTTCTATAAGGGTCTTATCCAAATTTTTGCGCTAGTCATCTATAATCCCTCATTGCACTTTCCAAGCTATAACACGGTGTTTATTTTTTCAATAACACGATTTTTTTCCAGATTGCTTCGTCATTACTTTATTGTGCCATTTCCTTTTTCATTCTTGTCCACCCTGTAGAGAATTCCAAGCGAATCCGCCGGATAGTCCCAGTTCCCAGGCAACATCCTCTGGCAATGTTTTCTCAGTTGTCGTCATCAGTTCCTATTCTTCCACCGCCTCCAGGATTCGCTGACGGTGATAGAGACTCACCTCCAGCAGGTGATCATTGCGGAGGTCGTGCCACTTTCACGCGATCTTCAATCTCGCGACAATCTGGTCATTATCATCCCAAATGCCCTTCATCGTCCCCTTCCCCTGCTGTTGCTGTTGCAGTGTCCAGCAACGGAGGTTCCACCACCGCTTGCAGCTTCGACGTTATCTCCCCCGCAGACGAGTTTCGAGATTTCGATGAAAATCCTAAAGTGTGCCATATTGCGCTGCTTCACCCGTTATGTTGGGAAAGTGCAGACGGTGCAGAACTCACGTACGATGCTAACACTACGGCTGAAATGGTCCATTTAAGACCCACGCCCAAACCGCGGAAAGCCTTATCCGAAGGCTCCTGGCCGATATTTGCTCAATCTTCTGAAAGTGAAAATTGGGAGGCTAGTGTGGCAGATGGAGGAGATAAGGATGTTGAAATCCTTTCCCAAGATTTCTCTGAGGAGCAGGTTTCAACCGCACATCGTGGACTAAGGCAGACTGCACGATGCGAAACGGCCCGGATGGTTGAAGGGGGCTCGTACTTCGATAATGATGCCAACAAACGTGAAGCCATCAGTACGAATCAAATGTCCAACAAGCAGTTTGCTCCGAGTCAAGTTTGGCAATCTCCAGCGAAAACGACGGACGAGTACTTGGCCCACGAAAGGGCATATTGCGAGGAGGTAAACCTGAGCAAGGATAAACTGCCAAAACATATAATTGGCCCATGCCACCTAACCAATATCATGGGGCCTGAAGATTACAGCCTGGAATTGGGTGAAATAAACAGTGCTTGGAAACGTAAAATTCGATGTTTTGCAAAAACTGTCCAGTTATCTGTGAATTCCGGATCTGTTCCGAGTAGTTCTGGAAGCTCCCCTTGCTTGAGTCTCGACGATGGTGAAGATGCTGCGAAGCCGAATGTTTCGTTAAGTTGTAAGGGGGCAGTGCCAGTGCTCTCAGGCTTGGTCAGAGCGGAAATGGAAGAAAGGGCAGCACTGAAAAGAAGGCAATTGGAAATAGCTGAGATGGGAAGCGACGAAATAATGGATGACATTCTTAAAGGCCAACAGACAGCGCATTCGGTGAAAAGCCAAATTCAAAATTGGGAGCGGACAAACCAAGAAAGTTCCCCATCAAAGGTAGCTGAGAATACAACTCTTAAAAGGTCTGATTTGTTATCTCTGATTTGTCAGGAGACAAAACCCCCGGTAGAGTTTGTCGACGACAACTTGACGCATACGATAACTGAAGATGATCTGCCAGGTTCTGCTAAGACTTTGGTTATGGTATCCGCTCCGTATATTGACAAAGACAATGATGATGTCTTCTTGGACAATCCCGTTTCAGCTACTAACATGTTCGCGCGTTCCAGAGATTCGATGCAAAGCGAAGATAGCACCACTGACGAATTTTCTCCAATTGATGTCACTGCCCAGAGTGGACTCTTTCAAAAAAGTGTTCCTCATGATTCTACATCCACTGCCTCCATTTCGGATAGTTTTACTACGGTCATTGAGCGCCCGTTGTCGGTCCAGCATCTGAGCGCTAGATTGGCCATTCGATCAACCACATCCACGTTATCTTCTTTCGATTCGGATCTCAGTGGTGGTGATGGCGGAATTGCCAGTACCGGAGGAAGTCTTGATGTTGATGATGGCGGCGGCGCTTCGGTGGTTGAAGCCACGGAAAACTCGTCTCGCGGCTCCTCTGGGAGCAGCAATGTATCATCATCTGGTACTGGTAACTGGCAAGTGACAGAAGAAGGCTGTTTTTATTTACCATCATCCCCAAATATCAGATTAGGAAGCGTCGAAGAAGATACCATTGTGCACATTGGTCGAGGAGATACTCTAGAAACTGATTCTGAAACAGAACCGGTCATAACGATCGATTTAGTTGAGGATGGTTCAAGAAAAATTATTGAAGAAGAGGCTGAAGCGGACGATAAAAGTGAATCTTGCGTGGATTGCGATTCAGAGCTTGAATTGTGTGATTCTTCTAGTTTGTCTGCCACCGGGGGAGACCGAAGCAGTGATTTTTCTGGGGCTGAAAATGGAGACACCACTTCCCAATCTTCCATGGATACTGTAATGACTGTTTTGCGCCGAAAAATGAAATCTGCTGCCAAACTAGCTGTCAGTTTTCCAAAATTACCCGATAATCGCACTCCTAGTCCAACTGACAAGACGCCTGTCCCTTGCCCATCAACAGAAGCAGCCAACCCTGAAATTGACAAGTTTGAATTAAAAGAAAATCTGTGTGTTGATATTGGGGAAACATTAGCTCCCGTTGAGAAATCATCAGAAGAATCGTTTTCTGAACCAGCCAAGGAATCTTTTTCTGGCACCCACTGCCACAGCTGTAGTAGTAGTAATGACAGTAGTAGCAGTAGTCATGGAAGGGATGTCCTCTTGGTCATTCAAGACAGTTCTTCATCTTCTAGTGGACGAAACTTTCACATTCCTCCTCCGCCTGCCATGGATGATATGCCCGATAATGACACGACCGCAAAGCAGGATGTTTCGACTCAAGACAATGACGATACTCTCACCATGTCTTCATCTGACGGTTATGCGAATGAAAATGATAGCAGCAGCCACAATGACTTTTATTTGGCTGCTTCAGCATCTTCTGAATCTTTAACGTGTACGTCCCGTCAGTGGTCAGTTAATGTTGGTACCCAGACGGATAATTCATCTATCTGTAGGCATCACCATAGACGCACTCAAACAAATACCTGCCCGAAACATACGTTGAACACATCTCTTCAAACGGACAGCCACATTGAAGGATCAGGCACTTTAGATGATTTGCCTTCTCTTGTGTCTGATGAAGTGAAATCTCTGCCGGGAGAATGTGCTGTAGATGGACAAATCGACAGCGAATTAGATACCGGCGCAAATGCAATGTCAGACGTGGTAGACTCACCTTCTGCTCGTTCCGTATCCTCATCAGGATCAAGTTCAGCTCTTGGAGGTAGTTCTAACGACATTTACGGTAATCTTCAAACACCAGAGCATACCTTGACCGACATCAGTGATATTCCATCCAATTATATGAACAATGATATCATTCCATTTACCGTGGCCGATTTAGAAGTAGTACCTCATTATATAGAAGACTATGTTGACGAAGTATTGGAAGTTGCGTTTGTTGAGAATGAGGTTAATTCCATTAGTTTGCGCATCCCAAATGAGAAAGATCAGAAATCGAAGGGCAACAACCCAACAGCAAATTTGTCATCGCCCCATTATTTGGGTTCCGATTACGAGGAGTTAAATGAGAAATCTCACGAATTATCCGAGTTAGGACTTCACGAATTTGATGATAACACTTTATCCGAGCTGGCCTTCAGTGAAAAAGATTCAGATGATACAAGCAAGACGTTGTGCGTTCCTTGCAATGCTGAAAGTGAGGAATTTGGAAGCGATTTAGATTCCTCAGAGACTCTTGGCAAAGATGACGCCAACAACAAGAATGAAAGTATCAACAAGGATGAAGGTATCGACAAGAAAGATGGTGGCAACATCAAGGATGATGGCAGCAGCAAAGATGATGACAGCAGCAAGGATGTTGACAATATCAAGGGTGATAGCAATAGCAAAGATGATGGCGACACTGCCTTAACTGAAGGCAAAGTTTTCAGTTCACCAGATTTCGGTGAGGGTGTCAAAGGACAATCATTGTGTACAGAAGTTGATCGATATGAAAGGTCTTCCATTATCAGTTCACCACATTCCAAAGGTCATTTGGAAGAATTAAGCGCCGCAAGTACTGATGCTGCACGTTTGACAGTTAGAACTGGAGGTAGTGGTGGAAGTTCCCCGTTGTTGGAATTTGAAGTAGAATTATTAGTGGAAGGAATGTTTAAGGAGTTTGAACCTGCCATAGAACCAACTAATTCCACGGCTAGTGTCAACGATGGCACGATTCCTCTTGTTTACGAAGATTTCTTCAGTGACGTGGAGCACGCTCAATCTGTGGCCCAAACGCCCAAAAGCACAAAGTTATTTAGTATTTCCATGGTTCAGAGACGCAGTAATAGCACTTTAGAGAGTGGTCACCGCGCGTCTACTGCTCAAGGTTTAACGTCCAAATCTCATCGCTCATTTGATCTTCCTCCCTCGGCAGCTTCCCATGCGGTGCCATCTGACATTGCTCCAAAGCGTCATAGATCGCTAGATTTTGCTCAATCGGTGCCCACTGACCCAATCGATGACAATTTTATATCGTTTACGACTCCATCAACTACAGCTTATGATGGTTTTTCAAGAAAACAGTGCACTGCAGTTGGTATTGACCAATCGCAGCGCCATGCAGAGCTCCCGCAGTTTCTCCAAGTCGAGCACCTCCAGTACCTCTCTACTGCTGAAGCTGACTTTGCTCAGAACCTGAGCATTCTGGGGAGGCAGCAGCCTGTTGTAGATGTCAGCAACTCTTCAATTTATCAGCCAGTTGTTACGGACGATGTTCTCGAAGAAATGATGAAGCGCGTGGCCCTCCGAGCGCAACGCACTAAAGGGCTCAATTGGGAGAAATTACCCTTACACCAAACAATTGATTACCTCAGCATAGACGGTGAGTTAGTTCGACATAGCCACGTCTGGTTTAGTTGGTAATTTCATCGCTACTATCTCTTAAATTTCCAATTTGATTACGCACACTCTCTAGTATACACACATACTGCTTCGTATCTTATACACTTTTAATTCCTCACTGGAATCGGGAGGTGAATAAATAATGCCAATGTAGACAACGTCCTCGACTTCACGGATTATCTTCTTTGCAGCTTGTAAATTATTTGTCTTTTGTTTTTGTTTAGCCCCGGCTGTTTGCAAACTTTCAATCAGTGCATGCCATGCTGCACATACTGTAGGTTGCGCACTGAAACATCTTAGTCTCCTGCGATTGCTCATGTTCACTGTCTTGAGTTTGTTTATTATGCAGCATGCAATATCACCCCACACTGCAAATGTTTCGCGGATTGCAACAATGGAATTGCATGTTGGATGTGTTTGTTGGTTTTTCCGAACCTGTTCAATTTCCCCATTAGCATACAGGTGAACTACGTTTCCTGTTGTTGACCCAGTTTATACTCCCGATAAATGTTTCCAGGAGGCGTGCTTGTGGTTTCTTCGAGAACCCACAAATGCAACCTGGCACTATAGTTAATGCCATACCCTTTTTTAAGATTTATAGGCCCATGTTTTAATATAAATGTTTGGAACTGGGGTTGGTTGCCTGCAAAAAATCCAGACTTTCTTTTATTATAGTTATGCGTTTAGGTTGCCAAGGTCGTGCCTAGATCTGGTAGCATTTTACGTTGTTTACAGATGAAATATGACGTTGAAATTTTCAACTATCTGGTGCTTGGTTACCTACTATACATTAAAAATATAAGCTTAGTCTAGCTGGTTACCAGTCGTAGTATAGTAAGGAGAGGCTTGCAAGTTTTCAGCTGGCGCATATTACTGTAAATTTTAGCATCGTAATATTTTGCCACATCTAATAAGTAGTTGTCAATATTTGTATTCCATTTATCATTCTTTGAACCCATTTTCTTGCTCATTTTTTCAGTTTTATTTTACTTCTGTGAACCACCTATGTAAACAACCCTCAAATCTATTTTTTAACTCGGTTCAGCCTAGTCGCCTGTATCGTAGAACTCATTTTTAAGGCTTTAGCTTGTATTTATTTATTCAGTACGTTCTCAGCATTTGCTCAGATTGCTTACTTGACGTAAAATGAATTCGCGTTTCAAGAGGTGAATCGTTTCTGCATCCGGTTGATGTTTTCAGTTAATTACTGGCTTTTTATTCTTTCTTCAAAACGGTGGAACTGCATTATTTCCACTGACCCCAGTTAATATTTTTTATCCCTTTTAACTATTTTGTTTATGCTTCAATTTTTAATTTTTAATTTGGAAGAAGAATACATGTATTCATGATCCGATGTCAGGGAACCACGTAGAACCTTGGGTGGATTGGCGGTTTGTGGCTGCTAATGGGAGCACAAATGGTAGCACTGCTAAATAATGTAGTTTGCAATTTACCATTTAACTAAGAAAAGTAAATTACATTCTGCGACTGGATTCGTGTTCATAATTTATGGACTTCACGTGAATAAATCCTTTCTCTGTAACACAATTTGGGGTATTACATGACAAAACAATTGTTTTATTATCAAATGCATTTAAGCTTATTTTAAATTTTAAAAATGTTAGCTTTCTAATTATGGATTTAGGTGATAAAAATGTGAAAACAAACTTGTTGAAATTAATTTATATTCATAAAGTTTCACGTAAATAATATTTGTACCCAAACACATAAACGCAGTTTTAATATCTACTGTATGTATAAAATTAGCCAATGCTGATGCACATGCAGTTCACAAAAACCTATTAGGATAAGCTGCAAGGATAACCGAACAACCTGATAACTGTTTTTCATTTGCATGCTTGCAGTTGCGCCGGATGCTGGTGGAAATATGACTTCCAGCCAAGTGGACAGCGGCGCCACCCCAGGTTCTTCAACTTCCCTTAGTGCACATGCAAATTCCAAAGAGAAGCAGCTCACTCCGAACACTAGGCATAACACGGGATCCACAACTGGCGAAAGTAAGACATATTTTCGGTTTACTTTGCATGCTTATACGCACGTAATCGGATTATCTCGATGCATTATTATAGCCGTTTTGCGAATCTTAACCCAAATAATGTGCTAGCTAGTGTTTAGCATTAACCATTGGAAAATTATTAACTGTACTAATTTCTTTGTTAACAGCATTTATTTCAACGTTCATTATACAAATAATACCTGGTATGAATGCAGAGTGGCAATATTTTAGCGGTAATATTTCCAACTACCACATGTTATGGTTAAGCTGATTGGAGGTTTAGGTTTTTAAGCCCTCTTCAAGGTCATTACGTATCATTTGCAATATTATACATTATTATTTTTTAAAATAGACCAAACGTTTAACATATACTGTACATGTATAACATTCAGTAAGTTCGTAAAAGTGCTGTTTGTCATATTTGTCAATGTATGCAACATAGAAAGGAATATTTGGTAATTGGACTATCCGTGTACATGTACATATGCATGTAGAAATATTGAGCTGTTTTTGGGTGCAAGCTATAGTGGTGAATCCTTAAGAGTTTGAATCTTTCAGGTTCCTTCACGCGGTCTTTTTAAATCTGTCAAACCGAAATGCAGACCCATGGCTTATTGGAAATATACTGAATGTTAAAATATTTAACCGGTACCAGTAATATCTTGTACTGTATTTTCAAAAAAAAAGAATAATCAATATTGCTTATTACTCGCAGAACAATATTATTACTTTACAGCTACAGGATTTTAGGTTAACGTACATGATGTTTTAATCAAGCAACACTTGTTCTGCCTTAGCTGGTCCTTGCATCTTTAAAACAACGATATTTTCTAACGTTGTTTAATACCGGTGCACTACTAATCATGCCAAAAATAGCGCATTCCCTGGAGATCCACTGCAATCTACGAACGTTGCAACTCTTAATGCGGGCGCCAGCTGATATTTTATTAAATATATAAGCTAATTTTAGAACATGTTCGCCGAGCTTAACGAAACAACTGGATGCTTTCATTTGCACGCATTGATTTGGCGTAAACTAGCGAATTCCAGAGCATTGTAAATCAATGCGTTTATGGCATTTCCGTGTTTGTGTACACGTATCAGATAGGGCCATGTGTTGTTAACACGGTTAGATCGTCTCTTGAACACGAGACCAAAAATAGCAATGTGCCGCTTTGAAATTTTGTTCACATTTCTGGTAGACTGGTAGTTAATCTCTTCGTGTTTTTTCCCCCGTCTTTGATACAAGTTTTAATGCGAAAATGAGGTTAAAACAGCGACACTTTATTCACGCTGAAATGTTGGCTGCAGCATAACTCAGCGTAATATATCGTGTTAGAAAGTTGCTTTTAAATGCCGAGCATTCATAGAACTATAATTAGGCTGCTCTGGTCATAAATCTCGCCATTATATTTAAGTACTGATAGTAGTTTGTAATTAAAAAGGGGTTCGTGTTACTTTAGTTTGATATAGGATTAAAAATGCTAAGTTCTCCGCTCTCGAGGAATTTTGAATAACGTATACTTGTATGACCAACATTAGCTGAACATGTTATTCTAAGTGTGTTTATTACGTTGATTTGTGGATTTCTGTATAGAATAGTAGACCGAAAAGAACAGTTAAATTTCTAGATTTTTGCTTCCTATGAGCAATTCATGGACTACTAATTGGGTCAACGAAAATAAAAAATGATATGCATTTATATTCTGATTCTATTTAATTACATTTATTTATTTCGTCACATAAAAATAATTGGATTTGAAAACATAACTATATTTTTGGATTCGTCTGTAGCTAGTTCTGCTCGCTCGACTAAACTGCTTTTTGCACATGAATAATGCAGTGCCATCTGTTTGCAAAAATTATGACTAAGAGTGGTAAATGACTAACGGTTATATTTCTGGAAATCATTACTTTATACATTACTAATCTTTCAAAGTTCTCCATACTGCTTACCACTAAAATCGTTCAAATTAACTAAATGTTACACTCTATGATATAAAATTTTTAAAATATGCATAACATTGGTTTTCTCAACAGTTTATCATTGAAGATGACAATTTAGTCCAATGTTTTCAGATTTTTTCGAATATCGTGCCCGGCATGATTACTGGATATATTAAATTTTTAGGGAAATTTTGAATTGTTTTGAGAAAGAAATCGTTTCAGTACTCTGCTAATCATCATGACAAGTTTTCGGTCCCTTAAATTTTAAGTAATTATAAAGTTGTCATATATGACTTTTATATTGCGATCAAAGGATCGACATAGTTTTTTTTAAAGAATAATACATGCTTTAATGCGGTTTTTCTATATGATGAAATAATTTGCATCGTACAATGGATGGAAACTTAGATCTGCCCGTACATTGTGTTTTTAGGCTGTTCCACCTGTGTGGCTTTTCATTGGTCCGCTTTGAAAGTTGTTGTCTCTGAAAACACTTGTGCACACAAGCTGACACATAGGGTACGTCAATTGCAAGGGCAAATGCTACATTTTATGTCTGGAACATTCATTTATGACCCGCTTATTTCAATAACTGGGCAATGAGGTCGACACTGCACGAAGGGCTCTTTTTTGGTTCTGGCAGTATCCATATGCCAACGTTTTGCCCAAAGTGAATATAGTTCAACCGAAATTAGTGGCCGCCTTTTGGACGGTAAGGTAGTTTTGATTATTGTTTTAGTTTGAGCCTTAAGTTGGAACGTTTATAGTGTAACAGTTTTAGCTGAAACGGGAATAAATTAATGAGAACGTGTAATTATGAACGCCATAATGGGAATTTTATGTTGATCGATAACTATATGCAGTTTACAAGGAGTACACGTACTGCAACATTAACTGCCAACGTTATCTTAATTATGTGTTTAAACGCCTTTATTCGATTTTATCGATAATTAAGAAAGCTTGTTATCTGTCTTAATTTTTAGTACGTAATTTCTATTGTTATCTTTACCTTGTTCCCTGTTAAGCGGCTTTTGTTTAGCTATAATGTAATTGACAACCAAATTAACAATTTATGGCTAAGGCATGTATGTATTCACGGTGTTAATTTATTCAACTTCGGACTAGTCTTGTCAACATTTCGTCCAAAAAATATAGAGAAACTTGAAAGATGATTCATAAAGTTCATCTAAAAATATCTTCCATGACAGGGCGTGGTAATGACGTCATCTATAGAAATAAAATGGCAAGCCACGTATCAATCTGAATGCTATGTGAATTAAATTCGGTATTCCACTATACTTGAAAATCAATTTTATAAATTTGTTGAGAGATGCTTTACAAAAAAAGATTGTAAATTATCAGACAAATCGTAAACGATGGAAACAAAATGGCGGTGTTAGGTTTGAAAAGGTGAAACGTAACACTCATTGGATAATGAATGGATCATTATACGTCTGCCATATGCCGACACGCAGTTTTTCCATGGTAAAATGTTTCCAGATTATGTTGCCCTGTCGTGATAATGTAAAGCATTTCGAAATTTGAGAAAGGTTAGTTAAACTTTGAATAGTTTTATGATGGCCAAACTAAGCGCAGTAGGAGTTTTTATGGGCTTTAAAATAAAGGTGGTCTTTTGAAATAGTTATATTTATAATCTGGCCGAGTCTATGTAGTAAATACTACGTGTATAGATCAGTTTCAAAACTGGTAATCTAAGAATTTTATCTGAAAAATGATGCTTTCCCTATTGTATAAAATTCCGATTGCTGTGTCATCATGGTCTCCAAATGCTAAGCGATCGAATTTTTTTGCGAAATTTCATCGGTATAGTTTACCTACTCAGTAACATCCATATCACGTAAAGCATGCACTTTTTGAAGAATTTTGCCTGGCCTGTATTCGTACATGTATAAATGCATCGCATGCTTAGCAACCGTGGCTTTTGGACGCCATTTAATGAGCATCCACTTACTAATTCCCTATTTTTGTGCGGGCGATCAACTGGTTGATTTGTTTGTATCTATGCTCGAGAAAGCATTTCAGTTTGCGTAACCCATTAATGCACAAATGTCGAGTCTGTCCAAATAGGTCAAGGGTGTCCTTAGCTAACAGAACTCGCAAAAGGTTTTCCATGTTTACTTATCAACAACCCAGAGTCGCGAACTAGTCTGACTTGCAGCTGACAATTCTGCATACATGGATAGTGTCCATGTTTTTGTAAGCTTTAAGAAATACGTGTGTTATTCATCTGAATGTTTTATAATAGTCGCTGATATCTCATTGGCGGACGCACACCAGGCATTTAGCTGGCGATTTTTGACATCTGAAATATTCAGAGTAATTTTCCCGGATTTTAAGAATCTCAAATGTTGAAAATCGAATTAGTTCCACTTCATTTTGTTTTAAATACTGATGGTGATCTTCGAACGCGTACAACAGGGTCAGCAGGCTGTAAAAACAATTTGGGTTACCTCTATTTGAAGCTTTATTTTTAAAACTCATACTGTAGGCCTACATTTATTTCTTAAAAATCAATGATTCGAAGATTTGAGTTTCTGGAGTGAACTCTGTGTACGACGCATATGTAAATTCCAGCGTATAAATTATAGCATGCACTAAATTTGCATTTTTAATTTATAGAGCACGCAAATATTTGAATAAGGAAAATTTCTTGAATTTCAACTTGCTATAGATCTCAATTCATTCTTGATCTGTTTATAACGTCATTGCAGTAAACATGGGCTTGTACAGGTACTGTAATGGAATCTTCCCACAAAGATATGATTTTCTGCAATTTTTGGTGCAAAAACACTGCTGGTCATAGGTACGTGTACAGTACATGTACTGTATCTATACCGTACATTTCATTTGGATTGAACTCACGCACTACTGAACCTCTCAGGTTTATACTGTATCATCTTTGAACCTATTTTTTTCTGAAACACTCACGTATAGGTTATTTTTGATTTATATGTTTCTTTACATCGTTAAGATACCGTTACGGGCCTTACACCAACTAAGGTTTATCCATGAGTCATTAGACTCGCAATTTGACTTACCGGCTTTTAACAATTTTGCTGGTACAAGAAGCATACCGTATTCGCAGCCCAAGATTACTCCTTGGAGCTTTTATCTCCGCACTATAGTTTGAAAGACCTGATTTCCATTATTTATTCGCTCTTTTCTGATATAGAATCCTCCTCTTGTTGGCACACTGCCGAAACCCATTGCCATGAGATGCTGGGGAACACAGACCCCCGGCATCCTTTTCCTCGCCCTTGTAGCATCGTCATCTGCATTATGCTTTTCATTTTTCACCTCCTTTCGCTCTCGTGCTTCCCTTTTTTTCTCAAAAAGAAAAAAAATAGCATCTCTTAAATATTTTTGGGATGGTAGCAAGGTGTCACTGCAGAGTGTATTCTGAGTTTGAAGGACTACCTCCTGGATTGGTAGGGGTGTAAGTTGTTAGTGACTCTGGGTGCCATTGCCAAGAAAGTACTCCTTGGTGCTGCCAACCCTTAGATTTTGCTCCCGATTCCACCAACTTCGCTTTCGCATCTTCAGTTAGGATTCTGAGCACATCAACAACATCATCTGTTTCATTTGGATTATTTTTTCCCCCTTTTCCTGCATTTTTGAGTGGATTATGCCATAGTTTTTTTTCTTCAGTTTTTCGCTTTTGATGTGCATGATCTTTGGATACGTACCTGGAATTAGACAGTTGCATTTTTAGTGTGCATCGCCAAAGTCATCTAGTTTCTTCTGTTTTTTGTTTTGCACATTTTATAATTTTTTATTATTTTTCATCGGCTGCTGTTTTCTCTTTAATTTGGCAATTGCGCCATGCCTGTTGCAGGGCCCACAATCGTGTTACCCACTTTTAAGGCTGTTGGAGGCAAGTCAGGTAGGACATGTTCGATGATATTTGCATGGAAATATTCGTTACTTTTGTAGTTTTATTATGGATTTTCGTTTAATTTGGAGTTTGAGTTCATGTTATAATGGAACTTTAGGCGCTATACTGGAAATTGAGACTATGTTATAATGAAACTTATGCATTTTTTTACGTTTCTTGCTAAAGAAAATGTTTTTGTCTTTCACTATTGTGAATTATTGTTTTTGAATGATGAAAGCAGATGCAGCAGTGCCCTATATTTAAATGAACTTGTTTGCCGTTTTTTCGTATTTTTAGACAACTCAAAATAATTTTAACCTAAAAAATCTTTTTCCCCCCACATAACTACTGAAAGTGGAAGTTTGACCTTACTTCCAAGGATAGACCAACTTGGCGATTAATGCCAATTACATTACGTGTAAAGACATTGAATATATGAGTATTTTGCGCATCTGGAAATTCGTCTTCCACCCCACTTATTTGGCCTGGATTTCGTACATTATTATTTTAGTTGGCAAAGCCATTTCTGTTGCACATATGGTTTTTGTCATGAGCTAAAATTATAGCTACCTGGGTAAGAAAGTCACTCTGTGGTTTTGAAGAAATGGTGCTGACTCGGCGCAACAAGATGGAAGACTGTTAAAAAAAATACAATTCCAGTGTTTGCCTCCTTGTAAGGAGCCCTTTTCAGGATGCTTTTTGGTAGTTTAATTAATATCAACTAATTTACACTTGACCAAAAGTATTTTGAACGCATCGAATCCATCTCAATTGTTCAGCAATAATTTGTTTCTTGGTATATTTTTATCATTCAGATTTATGCAGCCGAACCTAGTTAAAATAAATCTCAAGGGACGTCAAACTTTGATCGTTTAAAGTTTAAAGCTGTTTTTCGTATTATCAGAAATCAAACAAAACACGACTTCAACAATAAAGACATATACATGTAGTTTCATCGACATTTGGATGAAATCCTACCCCACGTATATGAATGGGAAGGTACTGCAACTTTTATCGGGGAATTCCCTGTTATAACGTACCTTTTTTTTTTCATATTGTCTGAAGTTCGCTTTGACGTCAATATAGCACGAATGCCTGGGAACTCAAAACTTTGCCATATGCGTATTCAGAATTCGTCTTAAACGATGACATTAACATAATTCGTTTATATCCAAGAACGAAGACTGGAAATGAGTAGTATCAGAAGTTCGTATAAAGCGAGTTCTTCTTAGTGAGGTTCCCCTGTATTATGTATTTTACGTTTTAACCGTTTGATCTACCTGTAATTCAAATGAATTATTGTGAATTTCTCGTTGTTTTTGGAAATTTGGAAATTTGCTTTATTTTTTAGCCATATGTATGATTCAATCAAACTTTGGCTTCAGAAAAGCGTTGCTTTTTTAAAATAATGTTACATTATGAACGTTGGAAAATCCAATTTTTATTTTATTTCCGAATTGCATTCATGGGCCCATTTTTGCTGTCTGAGAATTAACAAATTTTCCTTCACATTTTGCGAATTTATGAGTGCGACATGGTTTGTGTGACACATTCAAGGATGCCAGCTGGGAAATATTTATTTCGTGCATACAAATGCGTCTAGTACAGCGTATTGTTTGATTAGTTTTAACCAATATGAAGACTCGTTCATTTCAATGTGTCAGCTGTGAAGTGGTACAGGCCAAGGTGAAACATTTTCAATTTTGTTAGCACTAGGATGTGGCACATGCGATGACAGCTAGATACAAATTTTCGACGAAATTAAATGCTCCTGCGATTCGAAAAGATGTGATAAATGAATGTTTATTTCATTCGCAAATCCTAATTTAATCTAAAGCAAATACGTGCGAAAGTTTCAATCTCGATTAATTCGTAATGCTGAAAGTTGTCCACAACGTGATGTTGTCACGTGCTTTCATAAAAATCCAGCATTCGTTAAGGTAAAAGTTTTCCGTGCAAAACGCCCCCTATTGGCGACCTTCATTGCAGTTTCCTGCGTCTAAAACTATCCGTATAGCAAAATTAGAGCGCTTATACGTTGAATAGGAGGTGTGAAGTTTGCTATGTCTTCGGGGCATTCGATGGTGTACTTTTTTCTGTCCCAGTGTGGTGGATAAAATCAGACTGACTCGTAACAGGAAATACAGGTCGTTACAATTCGTTTTGTATTTTCTTGTTTTTGTTTAACTAAGTTATGAAAAGTAATTATTTACTGCACATTGTAAGTAATCATTTAATGCACATTGGAGGCATATGGTGGAGCGTCTGTAGCTATATTTAGGGCCCAAGTTTGACTTTGAAATACATGTACTCGAACATGCAACTCGCAAGTTCGTTTTCATGCAAGTTGCAGTTTTCTTGCAGACAGAAGACGTGAAAGCATGACGCTTCTTAATTATGTTGAACTTTATGCATTTTGGTGCTGAATCCATATTTAAGTTTAATGTTATTGAAAGCCTTGCATGCTTTCTCCAGAACCGATATTATTAAGTTAGCTAATTTAAAGTTTTTGGCAAGTAAAATGATATTTTAGTAAAAATCAATACTTAGGAGTATATTAAGAGAGCTAGACGAGAATGTTATTAAAAATGTGATATTTCGACAAACTAATGGCCGGTGTATAATCAGACTTACAGCTGGTTGTGCCAAACTGTAGACCCTTTTAGTCACATTCCATTGATGCGAGTGATGATAACATGCATCCCAATTTCCATAATTTTCCATGGTAACGAAATATATAGGTAGTTTCCATTTATTATAACATTCCGGAAATTTGTGGCTAATGTGTTTTTATTCACTTTTATTTGAATGGCCTTCCTAAGGATCGTAATAGGCCTTTAGAGATCCGATGTCCATTACGACGAAAATGTTTAACCTGATTAAAATTGGGTAAATAGATTAACCCCCACTAATATATGCAATTTGTATGGTGACATAAGGACACTGAGGACAATTGGAGTTAATTGGGGAATTTCTGAAAATTACCTAAACCATGACCAATTTTTTTTCCTGGTAAATGTTCGCCTGTTATGAGCAATTATATTCGTATGGAGGTTTAAAAACGAAGTTTTCGGTTTCAATGGTTAAAAAAAAATAGTGCACACTCCCCAATTCAAGGTAGTCGCATTCTGAAATTGCAAAATTTTTGAGGAGCAAATGTGAGAAAACTGCAATGTGGATTTTTCCAAATTTTCTTCCGGTTAGAAAATATTTTGAAGAAGCGTTTCATGCCTAAAGAAAAGAAAAATCAATTCTTTTTTTTATATCAAACTCGTATAACTTATAGAAAAAAAAAGCTATCAAATGGTCATGCAGAAAATTGAAATGAAACTTTTCGTTTCTCCCCTTTCTTTTTCTTTGGTCTGCCCTTAAAATAGTATAAGAAAAGCCGCAATTTCACTTTCTCACATTTGTGGATCGTTTGAAAAACCTATAGGGATTTGGGTTTCTCTCACATCGGAGTGACACGATTTAACTGGCTGACAGAAGCATGCATGCATGCCATGGTGCATGGACTATCTCGCGGTAGAGGCAGACACTACCATTGAAAAGAGAATTTCAATTTGTCATTTTAGTCCAAGTTAATCTTGAAATGGATTCAGAGAAGAGACAGCCAGCTTTCAGAACCCAGCTATAGTTAGCTTTGCATTCGGTAAAAGAGGCAACGTACAGTAAATTGGGTTTTCAAAGGAAAGACTGACACGACCAATTAGTCGTTGATCTATTTGGGCACCAGTCTGGAAAAGGAAAGTGCACCAAACACCCGCATGCATATTCCGTGAATTAAGGACATGCAGTGGAGGTCACCGTGTGTTACTGTTTTGTCGAGCTAGGAGCTTTTGTTTGAAATCCAACGAACCTTGAATACTAGAATAAAATAATGATAATTTTAATAAGCTCATATAATTCCACCACCCCAATTGTTTTGTTTTAAACCTCCAGTTTCTTCCTCGGAAAATGTGTTTACCTGCTGGTTTCGTTTCGGGAGGGTCTCCTCAGTGCTTCTGTGGACTTTGCAGTTGCCACTGGTGTAAAGGCCAAGTTGAAACCGATTAAATTATTGTATAATATGTAACAGGGTTGCTATGCTTTCTATGGCATCTTGCCCAATCACGGGGTTTATTTATTACACCGGCTTAGGGGTTAAATTAAAGCCGACTTAAATTGGCTGCTACTGCCAGTTTCGTTGAAAAGAGTTTCACCGATCATCCGGAGAAATGCCTGACCTGTTTCTCTTTATAACTGTGTCACGTTTTTGCAAACGTGTTGCCTCCGTTTCGGACAAGCATAAATGTCACTCGGGCATTAAATTCGATTGCCACCAACGATGTAACAGGAAATGCCCAAATGGCTTAATTCAGCAATGTGAAATGCTAGTATTACAATGACTCTAATAATATGCTACCAGATAAACGTTGCCAAGGATAAAGAGGGGCTCAGTGTATGGTTATAAATGATAAATGCGAAACCTGAGGTGCAAACAAGATTTGCAAGCTGGAAAGTTCATATGCCATGATAGCAATTGGGGATGATGGGCCTCAATAAATCAGGAACGTTGACACGATGATCAGGCAGTAAAATGGGCCCTGAAGTTGTCATGGCATGTTTCCATTGTACGTGTGGGTTCTATGGCGCGTGATATATGGCGCTCTCAGCAACCCCCAAGCAGCGCAATTAATTTCCTTGAATGCTCTGCTCGCCCAAACTATTAATGGATAATGACACCAAGATTATGGAAATATAAGATTGTACAATGGAAATAGGCGTGGGTCTCCTTCGAATTACTGCACGTGTCCTAATTGTATTTGCATAATTTCATGGGTGATGCCAGAAGCAATTTGCTATTAATTTCAATTGACTATCAGTTTGCAGTGGTAGGCCAAACTATTCTAATTGCATATCATTTAACTGATTGTCAAGGCGGTATGCAATAATGCAAATCAAGACTCCCACGCTGACTTTTAGTTCAATCGATAAACTGGCTCACGGCAGGAGACTATGCTAATTAACCATGTTCAAGACGTATCTGTTCGTATATTTTCTAGTAATGCAAATATGCCTTATATAAAATTTAAAATTTTGTGGCTATTTCTGCAATTGCATGGTGCAAACATCGTGGCTTGAATTTTACCAGGATTCTGGCTGAGTTCACATTTGCTAGTTGGATAAATGTGCAAGTAGTGACGGTTTGTCATTTGTTTTTTTGGAACAAAGTACGTTGAATGAATGTGTGGGAATAACACGAGTAGCAAAAACTGTATCTTGATTTTTATTTAAAACGTGCTTCTGTATTACATTTATTTGCAATTGATTTTTTCCCCACAAAGTTCAGATTTGCTTCTGCATATATATGATGAAATTATTTTTTGAGCGCAGCACGCTACCCAGCATATTTTCCTGCAATTATACAAAGATTGCCAAACTGCAGGTCATTTCCGTCTTGGGAGTGTGGCCGCTAATGCGTTTATGGCCTTCAAATATATCCAGGATTTGAATAGTGACATAAATATCAGACAAACGGTGCCATATAAATTTCGGAAATCTTTTTTTTTTCTCCAATGGTTAATTGTTATTTTTCTTAGCAATGTTAGTCGTTGGCAGCTAAAATTTGCACTGCCATTGTTTGTCTCATTGCGAGCTGAATTGAATCGCAGATTTCATATTTTTATTTTGGAATGTTTTTCGACTGTTTCTACAGGAGTTTGGTCGCCTGGATCTTCCCCAACAGTTCCCCGCACCATTTTAAAATCTTCCTTGAAAAAGGAAGAGACCTCCACCAAAACAACCACCACCACTGAATCAGGAGGAACCACTCCTGTTACCCCAGTTTGGAAGCCTTTTGGTCAAGGAAATAGTCCAGAAAAACCGCACTTCAAAAGCGTGAAGATCGACCCGTCCACATTTTCCAAGCCTCCGGAACGCACTCCACCAGTACAGGTATGCGAAATACAGCCTGACTTGCTGAGTTACAGCTGTAGGTGATGATGCCACGCTTTTCTGTATTGCCGTCAACTGAGATAATGACATTAATTGCAGGAAAATGGCACAACGTATCCACCACCAGCTCCTTTCGCGAATCCATCACCTCCCGAAGAGAGTGCACCCAGTGTGAATGAAACTCGGCCACCGCCTTGCGTGCCACCCAAAACCCTTTCCTTGAAGCTGTCCACAACAGACTCAGTTTCCACGGCAACCTCTCACGTGTGCGGAAGTAGTACCACCAACAGCCTAACTCGTGATAGTTCACCCCCTGCATTTACCCGAGTCAATCCGGCAGGGAGTCGATTACCACCCTACCAAAGCCCCACCATCACTCTATTGCAGAAAGCTAGAGGTTGGCATTCCTCCACAATTTTGTGTGCATTCGTTTTAATAAGGGATGTTCCCTCACTGATGTTGCCATTTCCCTTTTTTATCCCAATTCCTGTGCGTTAGAGGGTCAAATACCTAGAGGAGCGGTTTATATCGACCATAAAATGAACTCAAAAGGTACATCATTTAGTTTGACTATACATCGTGGAACGTATGAACGTAATTCGATTTGGGAATGTCAAAAAACATTTTCCAGCTATTTCTAGTAATTTCCACATTTTTTGTACGGATAGACGAGGAAATGTTTCATGTTCCCTTTTTAAAAAGATTTGCAGGGGATGCCTGATATGTCAAAATACAGTTTGAGATAAATAGCACAAAAAGAATCATTTCTTATACTTAGATAGAAAACATAGGAAGTATGTTTTGTAAGATTGGCTGTGAGCCTTTTAGTTTCTTCTATTAAGATTTTCAAATAAATCTGTCGGACTTCTGAAAACCTTTTGGAGATGAGTCGAAAAATCGTTTGAAAATTCGATTAAGTAATATGCAACTGCCTTTCATGATGTCATTCTGGGGGTGATTTTTGCTCATCCTGTTGTTCAACTCCGCAGAAGAACGCCAACCATTGCCGCCTCGAAGTACTAGCATTGGAAACTGGTGGGAGGGACAATTTACCGTAAAGTCAGAAGACGTCTACGACGACCGCGTCGTAACTCAGTTGGAACCAAAGAAATTTGACGGTATTGGACCAGTGGTCAAAGGCGTCCCAATTGCTCTTTGCACTGTGAGTATAATGATTTTTGCTAGCTTATCCTCTGATGTGCAAGTGCACAAAATGCAAAAATTGGGAATTTATGAACATTATTTCTTGCTGCATTTGGATGCGTTTTGCTCAGTTTGAGGTTAGTCGAATTTCGCTCTGAATTGGAAAATCTTGACGTTTTCATAATGACCATCATCAGTTCATCACAGCTGGTGGCTTTCATCGGAACTGCATCATGCAATGCAAAATGATTTTTGACAACTTGCAATGTCCTTTCTCTTGTAGGGAGTAAAGGACGAAAATAAAGGCGAATGGTACAAACGGATGTATAAATCCTTGCACAGGGCCCATGACAGTGATGGTAAGCGAGCTTATATCATTTCAATATGAATGAAAGTAATATTTAGAATTGCTCTTTTTTCCAATGTCATATTTGCAAAGCACTTGCCCACTTGCATCATATCCTCCAACGACATTAAAATGGCATTTGATTGTTGACAAAAGCAGGAACTGCACTTTGATGAACAAAGGATGCCCGTGGTTTCCATTATTTTGAAAGTGGGGGCTAGTATTGACCGTGGACATGAGACCTCAACGTGAATCTAGCTTTTGGCGTTTTGCGTGAAGTCAAATTTACAGTGGCATGCGTTGTGCCTGTCTCAAATTACAAAGGGAAAAGTTTGACAGTTAAATAACGAATCTAAATTTGTTTCATTTTGCTGCAGTTCGGGGGGCCAGCCGTTCTTCATTTAACTAAGCGTGCCAATAATTTCACGTTGTTGTTAAGGGACATCCATTTTAGATGGATGTGCAATTTTTTGGTGCACAGTCCTTTTTTTTAAAAGGCTTTACTTTGACGTTTATCAACGACACTATTTTCTTATTCTTTGCAGACAATTTTGAAGTGGTGAAATATCAGAGACGAGGTTATTTTTTTAGAGCTTTTTAGCACAGTTTGTTTTACCCCATCCGTTTCCTGCATTTTTTAAAATTTATTTTCAATCAACCCCTACCCCACATTCAAAGAAAAGCATTGATGAAGTCTCCCATGCATGTTCGCATGGCATTTCAATTTTGAAGTCAGAAATGCAAAAAAATCAACCTGAAATATGTGAACTGGATGGCGCGAGTTGTTTTAGTGTGGATACCTATTTTTTCTTGTAAATGGAGGAAGAAACTAAATTGCTATATCTAAATTGCCCAGGTCATTGACCTCGAGTTGGCTCGCAATGCTGCTCTTTTATTATTTTTTAACTTTCTCGTTTGCATAGGTATTTTTGCTTGTAGAAACCCCATTAATTTTTTTATTGCATTTTGTTGTAGAAATGCATGGCAGGTTAGAGGACACTATACTGACGTGTTTTGTCTTTGACTGATAAGGGGGGGGGGTTTCAAAAAATGTGGCCGCTATGATTTTCTCTGCTTATTTTAAGGAAATGCTGATAAAAGTATGCAATGGAACGAGATAATCATTGGCAGCGATGAAATAAATGTTCAGTTTTTATGTAGCATTCTATATTTTTGACATTGTTTTAGAGGTGAAAAAAAATTGTGATTCTGTCAAAAATGTAATTTCTCAATGTTAAAAGTTGAACCACTGCACTCGTTTTTACCTTGATTGCATTGATTGTTTTTTATTATTATTCATCGCTACAAGAGGTACATCCTTATTATGAACTGAAAACAAGGTTATTCCATTACAGCATGGATATCCCTCCCATCTGAAACTGGTTTTTTATGTTTTAATAAACATGGCTTAACTATGGATATTAATGAATGCATTTTCCAAAGGTCGTTTCACATGAATGGCATTTTTATTTTAAAAGCTCCATAAATTTAATTCCATATCCTCTTCGACTGTCGTATATATATACACTCACATTTGTTTATATTTTTGGACCACTTAATGTGTTGTCATCCAGTTTTTTATATCATAAAGCATGAGTAGTGTAGCGGCATGGTTGAGTTTTAATGCAAGTTTTTTTACTGATCTCATAAGTTTTTGGCGGCACTTTTTTATGAAAATATCAAATTCTAGGGCGAATTCCTTATTCTTCGGGCAAAGGCTACATGTCTGAACCGGAACCAGAGAGGGATGGTACGTGAATCTTATTCTTATAGTATACCTAACCGTTAGTTACAGAACTTAAAAAGTAATTAACCATCAGAATTGAAATCACTTTTCAGATGACTATTATTATCGCAAATACGCAACTCTGGATCGGAGGAAACCCAGAGGTGATTTATATTGTTAATTGTCGCATTTATGCATTCTACAACATGTTTACGGTTTTTTTTAACTTGATCTTTTTTGATGCTTGAAACAGATGATTATTATGACAGTCAGATGAAAAATGGCAACAGTGACAAGACGTGAGTTTTCCAAGCCTCTGATAATCTATAATGCACATGTGGGAACCACATTGAAAATGTAAAAAACATGTTGGATTTTGGTGTGTTGTTGTGAAACCAGGCCATCAGTGTGGAATCCACCTTCTGCTCGATATTCATCGGATATCTACAAAAATCAGCCCAAAAAAATAGAGGATTACGAACCTGGAAGATCATCTATTGCTGAGATGGAAGCCAAATTGGTTAGTCTACCCTTGTCTTTCTTATTTCTCTTCACAGTTCTTAAAATAGAAAAAAAACAGTGTGGTTAATTTTTTTCTGGAGTGACAGGATGCTTGAAAGAAAGGAATGTCAATTTGTTTGTTGTTTTATTTCAAATGTGCTTAGTAACTGGGACAAATGTTTTACTGCTGTTTTTCCACTCGTTTATTTGCTTTTAAAAATGGTTAAAATGTGGGTTGTTTGGGTTTTTTACATAACTTTAAGTGTAAAAATAGAAACTATTATTAAAATTCGCTTAAACTAAAACTTGAAAGCTTATAGGTGTCTTAACCGACTTCATCATGAAACATTAACCTTAAACTTCTATTACTAACTTTGCGTTTTCTTTTTCAAATTACTTTAAGATTTTTTTATTTATCTCCGGACAGTTATTAGCGTAACGTAGCATTCAAGCGTGAACTTTACTGTAGTTAGTTAACAGCATGAACTTTATTGTTAAATGGGATCAGGGTAGTGGCTTCCGTCCCGTTAGCAGAGAATTTTTCTTTAAGATTAACTATGAGCGACATGTTTTTTTGTTGTAAATTAAGAAACACCCAAAAATTCCGTTTTACCAGGAAAAAAAATTGATTGAAATATTCATTTTAGATTTGTGTGAACTTAGTCTCATAGATTTTCTCAGCAATATGAATTTACAAGACAATAGTTGTTTCATGTTGATGTTTGGCTTCTTCGGGTATAAACTTCACGAAAATACCTAAATTGACGTGTACAACTTGTAATATACATGTATATAAATTTGCAATTCTTCATGCTTTGTTGTATTTGAATCATTAGCTAAAATTTAAACCACGATCGAGCAATGACAGTTCCACAAATCCGAAAATGTTAAATTTGGTCAAAACATGCTATTATTTTGAACACACCTAATATGCCATTTAGCCATCAGTAAATTCGATGGTCTGATTTGAAATTTGTTTTTAAATTTTGACATTTTTTAACCACATTCATTGAAATTTATAATTTTGATTTGAATTGCCAGTATTGATGAGATAGGTCATCTGTTGAGTCTCAGTTTGGAATCTGTTAATAGTACTGGCGACAATGCATGCACAATGTTTTTTTCTTTCTTATCACATTTTGTGGTTTAAAATTATGAAATGCGCTTTTAGGACAGCACCACGATCCCTATACGTTTTAGTTAAATTTCCGTCCTTTTCGTATTTCCAGTTCTGGTCAGACGTATTTGGGATATTTGACATGGTACGAGCCATTGGATGGTTCAGTTAGTTTTGTTCGTTTCCTATCTATTTTTCTAGTGCGTGTTTGATGCCCGCTTTTTCAAAGCTTGTCGAAAAGATAAAACGTTTTTGGAAACTTCGTCTAAAATCTCCCAACTTTCCATAATTATCTTTTGTTATATGTTGTACCGTTTGGTTGTTTGCGTGATGTGTGAATGTGGATGTTTTGAATTGGCCGTTTGATAAAATTGATAAAGGAGGCTCTGAGAAAAGTCTCATAATTAATGGTTGCCTGGCAGCTGCCGTTCAACAAAAATAGTAAATGCACGAAAAGATGTATTGAGGTTAAGGCGATGCTATACATGTAATTGGATAAATGCATGCTTGGGGAGCACATTTTTTCCAAGTGCTTTTGCTATTGTTTATTATTTCAAATACAACCCAAAATTCTCATTCCCAATATCTATCAGTTTCACATAAACTGATTTCACTTTTTAATTGTTAACCCTGAATGTTTTTCAAATTTGGTTAATATGCAATTAGAAAGATTTTTTATATATGGCTTGTTCGAATCCCCTTATTTGATAATTATAAAATGCATCAATTAGTTTGGAAAGTAATTATTGATTCTGTATCGCTCCAGTGACTGGTTATTAATAATAGTTGACTTAGATTTGATATGTGCCTGAACTTTTTGATAGAATTTGCATCTTTATTTATGAAATAACGTGACACTGCATTACGTGCTATGAAAGCATGTTAGTTACTTGTTCGTAGGATTAAGTTTGTTAAAGGGGACCTAGGTGCAAAAATACAATGGGAAATTCGCCAGACACAAGAAAACAATCAAACAATTGTTTATACAATGCATTATTGAGGCGCTGCCACATTTTGTCAGCAAAAATTAAACTAGAACAATACGTATTTCATCTTTTGTTGCGTATATTTTCTGTTCTGGTGCTGGAGAGGTTTTTGGGAGCCGCCTTCATTTTTTTCCAAATTGCTTGCAAAATTATAGTGATTCTTGATCTTATTTAATGTTGGTTTGGCACAATTTGATATCATCTTCATCAAATCAAAACACTCGATTTTATTAAATTATGTGATGAACTTTTCCTATATACGTGTAATTGTGCATAGGTTCTTTTACTTTTTTGTTAGCATCATTGAAGGTTTCAAAGAAATGTGCTTGATTTCTTTGAAATTCCAATGATGATTATTGTTAATTAATGAAATAATCGTTTATAGAACTGCAAAATTGTATTTACTTTAATAATTTTGTTTTTCTTCATCCACTACCTTGCCAACTTCTATTTACCAATAATCCTTTTCATTCCAATTCCTGCACCAACACTCCTTTCTTTACTGATCCCTTCCAAATCCTTTAACCTTTCATTAACTGATTCCTCACCCACCTCCCTGACATTTTTCAACTCTGCACCAACTTCGTGGCACCGTGGGCTTTGGCACAAAACCTCTACATGCTGTGAGGATAGGATGATGTGGTAGATCAGGTAGATAAACAATGCACGACCCAACATGTTTACTAAAACTGTTTTCGTCAATGTTTTTGTGTACGCCAAAGTGTTTATGTGCCATTTCTCAAAATATGCCTTCTAGAAACGTTGCAGAAAAGTTCTTGCTAAGCTGATTATTCAGCCCTTCCTTGCCATTTTATTGTCTTTCTCTCTCTTTACCTTATAATTTATGGTTGTCATAATTGTGAAGCAAAAACGCTGTAAAACTTCCAAAAAAAAGTATTGAAAGAAAGAATTCATCATTTCACTATTGCAAATACATGTACAGTGGATATTGAAATGCAGAATTCTGTTTTTTGAATTTCCAATTTTGCACATATTGCAAAGCATCAATCTTTGCTTTTCATTGCATAAGATAGCTGTTGCGCAAAGCAGCTGTAGTTAATCTTTCGCTTCATGCTGTGCATTTCCAGAAATTCCAAATAAATTACTTAAGAAATTTCCATTAGTTAGTTTGGAAGCTTTGCTTCAGAGCTGGACGTCTCAGTAGCGTTTGCTTCATAAAATTTATTTGCATAGAGTATTGTGTAATTTAATTTTGCAATAATTTGAAAAATGGCTATACTTATCGCATTGCTTTTTTTGTTTGTGTTTTTTTTTCCTGCACGACAATTAGCGCCCCCTCACCTTCCTGTATAGCATGTTGATGATGAAACAGAACAGTTCGGTAAATCTGCTAGTTTTGTTTGATCTTCTACCGCATGTTACTGCCCTGTTATAACTTTGCAAATACAATGCTAAATTTATAGATTAGGTTAAAAAAATATTTCCCATTTTGGTATTTCTTTTTACTTGTTTTTCTGTGTCAAACATGCTGTATATGGGCGTTTTATGAAACATGTATTTTTCTTAATTCCAAATGCCAAGTAAATTGTACATATTAAATTCTGTTATTTAATCAGGGTGGGAATGTTTTTTAATATATAAAATTTATATTTCACATAGTTTTGTTTTTCGTGGGAAATAATGTTGTTTTAAAGGGATGGGCGTGCTTCAATTCAATTCGTGCAGAAGTTATCTTGAATAAATCTAAGAATAAAGTCCAAGGTTTTTTCAGTGATATTGTTAAAAGACCTTTGGAAGTTCACGTTTTCAAAATATCATTATCTACAAAATGTCTGCAATGTTTGGTTTGCTGTGTCAATTGAGTTAGAAGCTTTCGGTTTTATTACACAGTATATCGTAGAAAAATAGTTTACAAAGTAATGGGTTTATGGGATGATAGGCTTCACATGCGTGTCTTCCAAGTTTTCAAAAGATTATTAAAATCTTTAATTATTACAATGCAGATGTATTTTGGTTTATCTCTACAACATCCTTTGGAATATGTAATATAATGCAATGTTCATCAAACGCCCTATGTTCAGTGTTTAATGTACTTTTTATATATGCATTAATTATCAGTCATCGATAATATGGGTCACAACTTGTGTGAAATTAAAGTTCTTGCACGCAACTTCCTCGTCCCATCCTCGTGAAACTCAATTTGTGATTTTCATAGTCTTCAGTTTCGTGGATATTTGAAAATTGCTGGCGAAAAAAGTAGCATGCAAATCCATCATGATCAGATAAAACATTAAAGTTATTCTTAATTAGTTATTCTTAATTCATTATTAAAATTAACGAGGTTCCAAAAACATGTAGCTTATTTCTTAAGAAATGTAGCAGGGTTCCCCCAGACCTGGAAAACCTGGAAAAGTCAGGGAAGAATGGTTTATTTTGAAAAAGTCAGGGAAATTCAA
>JAQGAO010000859.1:0-28804 GCA_034697705.1 Ommatoiulus sabulosus | reverse complement strand
GTTATCAGTTTGGCTATACTGATATCAGTATAAAATGCACTGTTCTCAGTATGATTTTACTGATATCAGTATATTTTTATACTGATCCTTCAACCAGGGATGTTCAAAAAGTTCTGTCTTTTAGAATGTGAATTACGAAAAATGAAATGTTTTAATTTGTTTATTTAAAAAAAAACACAAATGAAGTCTAATTACTTTCTGTTTGAAATTTTCATTTTTAAAAGCCATGTAAAATGCTCAGAAATATGCGCTTGACGTTTCGGACAAGCCTAAAATTGCCAAGTCCCAGATATAACTTTCCTCGTGTATGGCCGGCTTTAGATAACTTAAGGAAATTAATAGAAAAATTCACTTTAGCCATTGGTCGGAATGATCTCTATATTTTCTATTACCGCAAGGAAAAAATGCTCGTGCACTCTGCAAAAAAGTTTTTGAAAGTTCCGTTTAACCAGAAAGGTCACGTGCAATTTTGTAGCTTTAAGAACATACCGTATTCCGTTGCAAATTCAATAAAAAACTTTAAATAAAACTCCTTGTTTACCTTTTGTCGCGCCTTGAAAATTTTATTTGAAAAAATTAACATTGAAATGTTTAAATTCTTATAAAAATATTGGATCCAGATTTTTTTAAAAAAAATAATAAACCATTATAGATACATGTAGAAATTTTCGTCACAACAATCTTAAGTTTTCTTTTTCGTTTTCCAATTTTTTAATATTGCAGATGGAGAAAACCTTAATACTGTGTTGATAAATTTTATTTTACACATTATTACACCTCAGTGAAATTTTTGGGGGTCACTGCGACTGCCCTATATAAAAACTTAAAAAGAAGCTGGATATAAGACATTGGTACGTCCTCTCGTGGAATACTGCATGCTGCCCTATTTGGAATCCTTTTTGAATCGGTCCTGTCCAGGAAGTAGAAATGGTACAGTGTACAGAGCTGCTATCACTGCACAATGCCAAATGGAAAAGTGTAACTGCTATGCTCCATTCTCTGGAATGGAAGATACTGCGCGCAAGGCGGGAAGCCTAAGTATGGGGCTTTTTGAGAGATTTATCTTGCGTAGTAAAAAAAAACATGTGGGAGAATTTTCGGAAGTAACTGTCGGGCGTTTTAATTCAGTTTAATTCAGTTTAATATTTCCAAATTTGATTTGAACTCGAAATGCGTCGAGTATTATATGATGCTGCGATTTGTTTAGAACATGAAACGTGTAATTTACGCGTCTTTAAAACGTTCTATTTTGTTTTATGTCCTTCTCTTCGAGGGTAAGGAATAAAATCACTGGAAGTAAAAGCAGAGAGGAAATTTAGTTGATATATAAAAAAAAATTAAAATAAGTATCATATTTTTATTATTATTATAATAATTATTGCAGTCTATAGAGTTGGCGTAATAAGGGGTGTCCATCCTGCAGCGGAATATATTTTATTGGGCCAAAAAATAGCCTAAAACCATTTGTAGTCCGACTTTTATATATTACCAGAATTAAACTGGAAGAAGGGATGCACATTTTCACTTTTTTTTCGATTTTTTTTTAAAATTTATTTTTACCCTTGGGTCATTTCGGTCTCCGGTTTCAAATCTGCGCCTCGGTCATAAACCTCTCAAAATATTGTTTTCCTGTCAAATTTTATTATTATAATTACGTCGGTCGAGGCGCTTTTTTGCTGCCCCTCGTTTGATCTGGATCAATTCAAATCCTAACCGACAAAAGAAAACCCAACCGACAAAGGGCCTTGACGTCACCTTGCACGAATAACTTATTTTTCGACGCAAAAAAATCTGCCAATTTTAACGCCGTTATTTTATTTATGTATTTATTATCGTTATATGTATTTTTTTAATTTCAATAAAATGAAGGGGAAAAAATTGAACGTTGCGACGAAGTTCCGAAGCGCCCCATTGCGCTCGAATTTAAAACGTTAATTTAAAACCACTATATGTATCTCATGTTTCTAAAAAAAAATTACGAGATGCTATTTCAAAAAAGTAATATAAATGAATATTTATAAAATAAAAAATTATGCATATAAATAATTGATTAAACATATTAAAATAATTTCTAAGTAAATTAATAATAAAAATATTTTTTCATAATGCATTATGAGTTTAAAAATTTAGATTTTTCACAAAAATGCGTAAATTTTTACCACCGCAAACAATTTTACAATTGTGTGAGAAAACTTATTTTATATTAACACATTTACAAGAGAGTAGAATCCAGCATCGAATTAAGTGAGGCATTAGTTTCAGGTATTTCCATCTCGAATTACATGTAGGCTACATGGCTTTATTTATTGAAATTCAAAATGCTCAGAATATTGACACCTAACAAAAAAAAATTATCAGTCGTATAATTCTTTATGGAGAATATGTGGCTTTAGGACTTTTTAATGTTTTCCAAATATTTGTGGAAATTTTTGGAGTAGGATATATGACATAACGAAATGCGAGCATTGCCTTCACGAGAAAACAATACCTAAATTGGCAACTTTTTATGGTACCAAATATCAATTATAAAAAATTAAAGTGACATAACACATGTGATTCAATATTAACTATAAGTGAATGTGCCGTTAATGATGTTTGAACACGTTTTTGGCGTTTTATTGGCGAAATTCAAGGACACGTGAATCACCGTGGTCTGCGCACGGGTGCAAAACGGAAGTCGGCCATTTTGAAATACGAGCTCTAGAAGTGGACAAAAATTGGAGTATTTTACCATTTTCCTATTTCACACACATCCTAACTATTCATCTCAACTTCTCAAGTATATAGTTTCCAATGTACTGAATGAAAAATCCTTTTTCTCGTTCGAAAACGCGCAGTTAACAAAACATCATTTCTAGAATATTTACAGCACATTTTTAGGATCATTACAATTACTCGCGTGCAGTTCGAGTCCCGTTCTTATTGAGGCGACCCCCCAGGGGGCGCCCATGTCCCATAACGCACGCACGCATCGCGTGTTGCCCCACATTTTCTTGACCCCCGTGCTTGACCCCTGGGCAAACAAAGCGCGCCAACTTCTTAATCTCGCTCGCGCTACGAAAGAGGCGCGTGCATCACGCTAGGAGGCGGGGCGAGCGGGTCAAAGGTCGCTCACACTCAACACGAGGGGGCAGGTGAAAGCAAACAGCGGCAGAATTGCGGAGTCGATTTTCTGACGAAAACTGGTTTGTTGGCTCAATGTAATGTTTGATACAAACTTAGCGCAGACTTAACACATGCAGCGTTGATTGAACTGATTGACTAGTTGAGCGACAATCGACAAATGAGAAGATTTTTGCTCGGTAAGGATTTCAATGAATCGGTTGGGACTTAAATTGAAAACAGCCAGCATTTCATCAGTGACGTTCCTCAATGAACGTAAAACGATTCGACCTTTATAGTGTTTCGAGTGAAAAGTCACTTTCAATGACTTAATTTGCACCTACTTTATTTGAACTGATCGAAAACGTGGATGAAAATCGTACTGATATAAAAGAGGCCATCTTTGTTTTCGAAAATCGAATGCGCAGAAACATGTCACAGTGACAAACATGATACTCGCATTCACCAATTCATGTAATTAACTTAACAATGAATGATTTATCAATATTGTGTATATATTATATTATATATATATTATACACGTTATTGTGTATAACGTGTTCGCCGCCATGCTGCTTACAATCGTATATTTTAACGCCGATTATAATCGCCTATTACGCTTATCGGATTAATTTTAACACACTATCAAATACGTGTTGCAAGTAAGTTGATGCGAATGAAAAAAAAACACCTATTTGATGAAAGTTTTTGAAATAACCTCATTGAATATTTCTCTAAAAGTTTTTTTAAAAAAATGCAAGGAGCAAATTGAAATTAATATACATATATATACCAACGAAGTACTTTTTGTTAAATAATATACATTTTGGGGCGAAAAGTCATTCGCTAAAGCTGGAATATGTATTATTTTGAAATTTTTTACCATTGTGGGTATAAGAGTTGGGTTGTAATAAAGGATGCATTTCCCTCATGATACGTACAGGAACCCCAATGGTGATTAATATCGCAATGAGTAGCCAGAGGGCGGTAGCGAAGAGGGGGATAAAAGTAGAGAAAAAATGAAATTACGGGAGAAAAGCATGAATGAAAACAAAAAAGGGCAACTTAAGGGGCTTGGAAAAGGGTGTAAAAACAATAAACCTGACATTAAAACAAAAAGAAAACGTCAAAATTGGAAGATGACCCCTACATGGAACTACGCCATTGACACCACTATTACGGAAACGGAACCGCAGACATAAAAAGGTGTTTTTAACATATTTTTGTTCATATTTACTAACCACTTTCGCGACATGCCATACACGTGTTATTTAACACGTTTTGTGCTTGTATTGAATGGTATTGAATTTTATTGTGTTTTACATACATGTATGTTTGTATTGTAAGATCCCAAAATTAATTGGTTCTCAATTCACTGACCATCGAGCATTATTTTATAAATTACACATTGTATTCGGTCAACAAGGATATTTTTAAAGTTTACACATCTTCATATACAAATTTATTTTGAAAATGAAATGAGATTCTTGTAAAAGTACGCATTTATAAATTATATACCTTTACTGTTTTGTACTCTTAAGACAAGTGATCATTTATCTAGAACTATTTTAGAAATATATATATTTCATATAAATTCAAAAATAAGGCATTTCCTAAATATACTTTAATTAAAATATACACAAAAACCGAAATATTGACATTTGTGTAAAAATTTTGACGATTGCCCGATTTGCAGTATATGAGTCATGATTGACGCGAGTAAAGACCTATAATCAAGTGAGGCATAAATCAAATTTGGTATAATTTACGTTGTATACGAGTATATTCTGAATGATTTTTCAAAATTAAAAACCTATTTATTTTGGCCTTGTAACGAAAAAACAGAGCAATTATTTGGCATTTTCAATAGAAAATTGGCCCACGGTTGCACCTGCATTTCGGGCAATATTTTGACAGAACTATAATTATATAACGACTGTTATAGCAGACGAAATCAATTGAAAAATTTCAAAAAAAAATTGATTTTTTTTCGTTGTTTTTAAAGAAAAAGTTCCTCCTTGCTTACGAAATAAAATGAAGCCGTGTAAACTTAATAGGGTGAGTTTTTGTTTCGAGAATCACTACGAAGAACAATTTTCGGAATTTAAGAAATTCCAGCCTGATTACGGTCATTCTAAATTTTCCATTCGAACGCATCAACCATTACAAAATCAAAAATAGCATGTCTAATACAATTTCAATAAGAAAACAGACCTACATGTATAATTTTTAAAAAAGAACAGCTGCAAGACGAACTCGAGAATAATATGGAATTTGTTTCCATAGAAAACGCTATATAGAGTATCAGCCCTGTAGAGTATATCATGCTAAACTCTAAATAGAACTTCAATTCAAAAACAATGCATTCTGAATTTCTAAAATAAACATTCTACGATAGATAATAAATGGGGCATGATAAAGTAGTAAAAGTATATGTTCTAAAATTCAAAAATAACATTCTAGACTATAAATTAGAAATAAATGAGACATGGGAATGTATAGGAAAAGTTTGAAAAGTCGAACGCTTGACGAAGCATTTGAGGGAACCATGCACTCTGGAAAAGGAAGAATATATACTGCAGTTGCATAACATGTGCATGAAATGTCGAGCATTCTATAATTAAAGAGCTGCTTCAATAAACGTATATACAGTACCATATATACATGCATGTATAGAGCGACCGTTCTATGAATAATATACATACTGTATACATGTATGCACTTATGAAACATTCGTCAATGACCAAAATGTACATGTATATATATAGGCTGGACACTATTACAGCATACTGTATTTGAATTCCAGCGTTCAATAATTTGAAACGATGTCTTAATAAACATTCTATATATTAGTACGGAGCGGTAATTCTAAAGTCGGGTATACACACTATAGCCACCAAATCAAAACTAAAAATCACCAACCCCATACTTTCAACGTGAACTAGTTTCTAACAAAACAATTATACAAACTAGTTTTTCAAAACCTGAGCGTATACACAACCATATTGACAATTTACTGAGCAGACGACAGAGGAAACACGATAGATATGCAGTCGTCTGCAGTTTCATCGATATCGTGCAGACGAAGCGTTGATAGCAGCGCCACCGCCAAAACGTTTGGCTATTTCCCTTTCATCTCACCGACACTCGACGGGAACGCCAAACTTATAGTTTGCAAACTTGATTTTCTAGTTTTTAGTTTGGCAAAAACAGTTTTCTACGCCATTTTTTTCGTTGCCATGCACAAACCAGAAAAGTTTCAAGTATATTAACCATTTCATAAATTTGGCAAATCAAATTCATGTAAAAAAATTTATATTTGGGTAATACATGCAGCAAGCACTCTTCCAGCTGAAAAGCATATCCTTATCTCCAGATGAAAGTTTCAACTTGAAAGGAGATTCGATATAAAACTCGAATTAAAACTCCAATCCGAGCTAATCGAAGTTTGGCTAAATTACCCTCCATGCAGGTTTCTAATTAGACGACTATACATTTCCTCCACTTAGATCCACCCGCGGATTACACAGACCCATACCAGGTAGAAACAAAAAAAAGTCGAGCAGGTGATGTAAAATAAGCCCCCAGCTGAATTAATTATTGAACCCATATGCCATATGTGTGTTTTCTATAGTCGTTCGTTTAAGCCTATCTAACCTCGGATTAATTAATTGAACGTTGATATATTTAAGATATTTAATGAACTTTTTATCTTTTGTTTTGCCTCGCCGACCCATCGATTTCCAAACCGAACAACTGTATAGATAGGCCTATCGCTATCTGGTTAGGATGTCGAAGCCAGGTTCGAACCTTTACAGATTAATTATACCTTTAATCGCGTCCATTTATTTAAGAAAACATTATCAACGAGGCGAATCTTAATGGGCCCAATTAGGACGCGTTTGGCGATCGAGATGCACCTGTCATCGAAGACTCATTCCCAAAAACTCTTCTATAGAAAAAAAGGAAATCTTGGGAAAAATCTGGAAATTTGTCGATGACATTATACATTATATAATTGCATGGCTATATAGGAGCGAGTGCGGCCATAAAAAGCGCTTTTTGGCTTCATTAATGCGTTTGTGCGTGTCGTGATTAGCGCGTGCACGTCTTATTAAAAACGGTTATTTTACGCTGGTATAATTCTCGGAACACTGCGCCATAGACGTCATGAGAATACAAACTGAAACGTTCCATGTATTCCAACGTTCCAAATAAAACGTTGCGCGGAATCTGATTTCGAAAACAAACGCTTCATGCTGGATTTAAATTTGAATAGTATATATACGAAGTGTTCTAGAAAACATTGATCTTGAACAGCTATAGGTTGATCTTGAACGTAATGCATTACGTGCGTGACATTTCGAAAAAAAAAATAATAATAATAAACTGTCTTAAATCTGCATGCAAGCGTTCAATCAATGTTTCATTCAAAAATAAAAGCTCAATAAGGAACATGTGAAAATAAGCATTCGAATCGGGCGTTGAAATTTAAATTTCCATTCCAGAAATGAATTACGAACTAAGGGTATAGAGCAGGATGAAGCTTCTTCCAGTCACTTGAAAACCAGTGTCGCTTAGTGGTCGGCGTCTGCAGTACCACTAAGCGACACTGGTTATCTAAAATATCTAAAATATTTTTTTGCAGTTTTATATATAAAAGCCTCAAAGTTTGAAACAATTCAGGCATTTGCATAAATGATTAAGTGCATGTCGCCATTTCAGCGGTGTTGGATGCAGGGCTTAAAGCGGCGTGCTTAATTGACAGCCCCGCTTCAAAGTGGGCTTTAAAGCCGTGCAAAACACGTGGAGTAAATAGGTTTTTTTATCATTTCGCAAAATACGACTTTGAATCTGCATAACAAACATTAATATTTCCATAAGCGTCTCTATTTCAGCGTTGCCTCATTGCTTAAAAAGCCACGCTTTGACACCCCCTAATGGCTTCTTCGCGCCGAGAAGAAATACGCGCATTACGACGCCGATATATGCCGAAATAATAATAATAATATATAAAAAAAGCCATTACAGGGATGACTCCTATATACAGTAAGCTCAGGAAAAAAAATCAATGCGAAGCCGATGCACGCATGGATGCACTCTGCACCCCATTGTCTAATTTTCGACAAAAAAACATGAATTTAATTCGCGAGAAATACATCCTGCATTTGTATATTCGGTATATACAGGAAGGATTAGTGATACAATTATTATACATATGTTAAGTTCGAACTAATAGATACAAATATATGAAGAAATGTCGCCAAATGGAATATTTTGAGAATTTCAGATTTGCAGTGCAGTGCAGAGGTTTATAAGGCGCGACGGCAACTATAAAGTAGGCGTTGAGAATTTCGCAGAAAAGATTATACTGAATCTGCAGCTATAAAACATCTAAATCATGCAATGCCAAAAATAAATGCTTCGTGTTAAATTTTATACATGAGCCTAAAAATGTATATGTCATATCGAAGAAATACCATGTCGGAAGCCAATTTCAAAACTGCAAGTACAGTATGTATATTTTCATAATTTTCGCACAATCTGCACGTATTATTTTCGTGTATAAATACATGTTTTAACATAATAAGTTTCTTAGAACGCATTTGGTTCGTTGTAAACTGAAAACTTATTAATTCATAAATATCCTCTAATTATATTAAATGATATATAAATTTTCCACACACATACTGTATATGTGACATGTCACGAATTAAGAAGTGGAAATTTGGAATATTTGAACCAGGATTTTACATATGAAGTGGGTACTATTGAACATCACGTTTTATTCCGAAGCCAGGTACATGTATAATGAAATATCAAATACATATACGAACCCAAATTTCGTGTATATAAAGCGATATCATTTTCTAACCATGCAAACACGTTTGTTGATATTAACAACGTCCTTTTTTTGAAATTGACATATCAGCAAATTATGCATGTATATATATACTGGAATTCGCCACCCAAAAACATGTTTTTACAAGTCGTGTTCGCGCGTCAGGGCGTTGAATATACACATCTATCATGTACACATGTAAGGGTCAACCCGCAAAACAAGTGTGGTTCACATGTGTTTTCACATGTTAGCGATATACAGTACATGTATAATAATTGGCATCAAGGGCCAATGGCAAGAGTATGCAATAATGTAAGAGCGCAACAAATAGGGCCCATATCAATGGTTTGATTTTCGAACAATAGATTCCTTTCAAATTATCCAATTAATTATATACATGTTGCATATTTATTAAATTTTAACATGAAACGCTGCATGGTTTACGTTTTCGTTTTCATAACATGATTGCATGCGTGTGAATTTACACAATGACATCGTATACATTGCACGAATGTATCACGAAGCCTTAATTTCACGCATGATTAAGCCTATCAAATGTCGATAACAGCTATAGACCTTTACGCTTTATAATACTGCTATATTAACATGTGTGCATTGTATATTAAAAACAATCAATAAATTTTACCAATGAAAAATTATATACATCTTTATAACACAAAAAATATATATAAATATAATTTTTCTTCAATTTCCAACGCATGGCTCACTTCTGCTGTTCATAAGTAATACACGTGCATGATTTACCCCATTTGCCTGACAGCAATTAATATTAAAAATATAAAGTTTATGCAATTGACAATATATAAGTTACGAATTTATGATAACCGCGTTTTAATTGTTATACCTATCAAATTCCAATAAATTATGCGTCTATATTTTGAGTATGTATGTATAATTCATGCGTGTGTATACATCTGTAAACGACAAACTGAAATGTATATTTTCGAACATCAAAGGGCATAAATATATCCACGCATGAACTATAAAATATCGTTGAAGCAAAATTCAAACGTTAAAATATATATATATATATTTGCTAAAATCATGTTTTAAAAAGTACGAATTCTGTTTATATTTTTGGTCTAAAATTCAGCTAATGCGAGTATAATTGCATATATACACTGTACATTGCGTATACAATTTCAATCCTAACTATATATATCGCATTATGAATGCATGCGGGATATCGCTAAAGGGCATAGAGCTAACCAGTCCATTTTTGACAAAATAAATAACGCGTAATAACAATAATTAACGAAATGAAAAATGCATAAGTTGCGATGTTAAAAAATTACCTTTTGCTGTTTCTTCGCCTTCGTTTGGTGGCGTAAACGGTCCCTAACTGATTCATGGCGCATCCGTGCGGAACACGTTCGAGAAGCCCCACGAGAAGGCGGCGGTGGCGACGCGCGGGACGAACTGACCAGCACTGACCACCATCAATGGTCAGCGCTCGCGCAAAACGACGAAAAATTGAGGGAGAAATTTCGACAAAAATCCGCTTGGCATGACGAAGTTGAGTGTAAAGAATTATGATAAAAAAAATCCCGAATTAATCCATCGTTATTAATCGTCGCCGACTGACCAGCGGTCAAGCAGTCCGCGGTTGGACACCGGACGCGCTGCGGGGGTTCCCCGCGAACACGACTTCGTTCATCTCTCTCCACGCATCAATCCATTATTTCGGAATTTTTGGACTGGCAATGGTAAGCGTGTGCCAATTGGCCACCGGGCAGTGGTCAATCGTGTGCAGCTGACCTGTCCGAAAACAACTCCGTGGTTGCCTGCTGGTTTTGTTAGTTCTATTATTCCGTGCAAGACACGAAGAATGAATGAACGTGAAATAGATTCGTCTCTAAGACGACCAGAAGCATGCGGTGGTCAAGCGCGTGCTGCTGACCGGTCCAAAAAAAAATCCCGTCACTGGATATGGCACAGTTCGTAAAATCTTCGCATTAATCCATTCCGAACCGTATAATAAATATAGGCATCGGTGGTAACGACGCCTTTTACTGCCGAAGATGACCACGATTCGATTACGGTGGTCAAGCGCGTGCTATTGACCAATCCCAAAAAATTCGCAGTATCAGAATATCGCAGGTCGTGAAATTGATCGCATTACCACTTTCCGGACCGCATACGAATAAATAAGCGTGAATGGCAATGATGGCGGTAAATAGAGGATGACCGGTACGGTGGTCAAGCTTCAAGTGCGTGCCGCTATGGGCAATCCGAGGAAAATGTCTTCGTTTATTCGCAATTCGCTATGTAGCAGTCCATAAAATCTTCGCGTTAATCCACTCCGGTCCGTGTACGAAGAAATATAGGCGAATGATGCAGTCCACTACGATGACCAGTCATTAAGTGGTCAACGGTAAACCAGTTCGAAAATCTTGCAGTCGTTGCCTCTGAAGAAGCTTATGAAATCTTCGCACTAATCCACTCCAGAACGACGACTACATCAACATAAACTGTAATGATGCTGAGGGTAGAAGATGACCAGTAGTCTCCGAGTGGTCAAGCGCGTGCCGATGGCCAGTTCGAAAGACGCACCGTCAGCCACAGCTGTTCGTAAATGGCCGTCCAGAGTGATAAGCCGTTCGACTACGTCACGTTATCTTCACCACAAACGGTCGGACTTGGACCTCGTCGCGTCCATCGGCTGACCAGTGGCCGAAATGCTGATCGTCGTAAGCCTTTTTTCCAACGAGATGACTCCCATTTACACAGCCTTATTGCGTCAACGGCTTATTTGGCGCTAATGGCCACATGTGAGCGATGTCGCTGCAAACATCGATGCGTTGGGCGCTGAGCACGCCCTCTGGACGTCGACTGACCAATGAGAACATAGGAAGAACAATAGAGGGAAAACAACAATAGGTGAGCTGCGGCAGTCGGTTAGTTGCAGGTAAAGAGCACAGGTGAGTCGATGGCGGAATAGAAGCAAAATGCACGGACCGGCTTCATTATCAGATGCCGCGTGAGCACGCACCAGTGGCGGCATCGAAAGAGCTGCGACCGAGCCTCTCAACAGCTGGTAATTACAAAGTCTACGCCAACCGGCTTCACGTTTGTGGCTCGATGCTTGAGCTTGGCGGGAAACTGCGATCTCTGGGAAAATTAAACTTATGCAGGAACGTTTTTTTTTAGATATTTTAAAATTATGATGGGAATATTTCACGCTCCGTCCTTTGAAATAATTCAAAGTTGAGAATAAATTTCTCGCGCCATCTTGAACTTTATATATTTTATTTAAAACATAAATTGGATAAATTGCAACTGTTTTAAAGATGCGAATTATTTTACGTTGCAACCTTTGCAATGATATTTTAAACAAACAATTCCGAACAAACCGTTTGTCCTTCCTGTCGAGTGTCGATAACATCAAAGGAAAAAACGGTTTGCCCAGTTTGTTGCACGTGGAGCTGTCAGCATGCAAATTTTCCTCAATAGAAAAAGTCCGCACGTGGAATAATGTTCCACAAATACATGATTAAGCAGACGATTGCCTGAAAATCGTCTGCTTAGCAGATACATTTGTTGAAAATGGCTTACCATAGTGTGTACACTTCGTTTGTTGAAACAAATCTGGACAATTAAACGATTTTGGACAAACAGATTTTGGGCAAGCCGTTTGTCGTTTGTGGTTTTTTGTTTGCAGTTTGTCGTAGTCTGTACGGGGCCTACAGTAATTGTGTAGTACGGTACTGTATGAACCTAATCATGAAGGTTTATCGCGTATCTAACTGATTTTTATGTTTCATACGGTGGTTGTTGCTCAAATAAACCCTGGCGTTAAATTATAAAGTTATTGTGCAGCTCTAAAGTTTAATGTGCAATGTCAAAAAATATCGCCCATTAAATTAATTGACAGCCTATGTTTTTCGTCCAATTTTGGGGTAATATTTCTTACTTTCCGAAGGGTTGCGAAATAATCCCTCAACCTCATATAACGAACAGAAAAAACTATACTTTGGAACTCATTAACCTTGCCCTACCTAAGGCACACACGCATTTACCACCTGCATGGGTGCTACCTTTTTTTCTTTCCCCATTATTTCAACCCTACCTTCTCGGAATAAAAATTACAAATGCCCCACATGTTCACATCTCAAATAACTTATCAGCGTTTTGGCCATGAACTGAACAATTCGTTTTCTGTTTCTATTACACCATGCGGTATTTTTCAGTGTGCCATATAGTGTACATGACGCGAAAACATTCGCTTTGTTGCGCCCATTTATGCCAGTTTCATGCAATCTGGGCTATGCATCATTTATTCGTAAATAATGTCGGAATTACTTAAGATTTTTAATTGCCAAACAAGGACGCGAATGTAATTCGATCCACCCACTGAATGCGGTGCTCGAGCCCACATTTTTCCAATGTGCTGTATGAGCAGCACACGACATGTTCTTATGGAATATATTTAGGATGAAGCTCTAATACCGTACACATTTATTGGAAAAGTTCACCTTGAATATTTTCTCATTTTTGGCATGTATCGAATTGCAATGCAGTGCAAAGATATGACAGCCAATTTTAAATAATGAAAAATTTAGTTATGGTTTACCTAAGTTTTCATACAAAATACAAGTTTGTGTCATAGCGTATGCAGTTCATGCATATATGCACGAAAAGTGGAAATACGAGGAAGTTCAATTTAAATTCCTTATTGAAAATGTATCTAGAAGCAGTACAAGCATTCAAAGGTGCTGCTTCTTGTATTTTAAGAAGCAAATTTGAAATATTCCGATATTTTCTGATTAAAATGGAGTTAACTTTTCTTAAATATTATTATACCATATGGTCTAAATATAAAATATTGCGCTTTTAACTACTTCTTAATTTTATGTTACATGTAGGTGAGCTACAGAAAACGTATTGTTCTCATATACAGTACCGAGTGTTTCATTTATCATGATCTGTTCAATATCTTTTAAAATAAACAGTAAATTGGAAAAGTTATCAGAATACAAGATTAATATTATCAACTTGCCTTTCAAATTATGCAAGAATTAATTTTAAATGGGGACTCCCTTTTTTTTTTAGATTAAGAATTTGAGCTTAAAACAGTTTTCGTATCATCTTAGATGTCGCTGTAATCGATGAACCTGTATAAATGTTGATAAATTTGCATCATACGAATAAATGTTTTAAATAAAAGTTTAGTTGAATTTGAAAGGGTTAATTAAGCATGAAAAACGTAGCTTGTCCCACCCCCTTTTTGAGGGGCAAAGGAAGTTTTAACATTGTAAAAGAAAACTTTTTATTACAATGTTTGCTTGAACAACGTAAAACAAAAGAAGATACAGTTTGTATCATCAGGTAAGCACATCAAATTTCATCATAAGAATAAATGCTCCAAAAATGGTTTAGACAAAACTTATTGTGTTTTAAGCGCAGATTTCTAATCTTCAAAAAATGGGGGTCCCCATTTAAAATTTCAAAGGGCCTCCCTTTGCATAATTTGAAAGGTAAGTTGATAATATTAATCTTGTTTTCTGATAACTTTTCCGATTTACTGCTTATTTTAAAAGATATTGGACAGATCATGATAAATGAAACACCCGGCTAAAATTTAATTTAACCGTATCTTTTAAAATAGTGTACATATTCTAATGTCTTAGAAAATATTCAAAAATGATTTCTCAATTTTTCATCAGTGTTTAGTTTACTTTGTTGGGTCGCTGATTTATGATGAATCCTTGTTGAATTATTGATCACATTTGGGTGTTTGCAATTCGATTCTGCAATTGCGTAAGTATAGCTGCATAAACGGAAGTGCTTTAATTGTGACGCCATTTCAGTATGTTTACTGGTAGGACGGTTCTTTGATTGAAACCTTTATTTCTATAGGCTAGTTTTTAGTTCGCGTGTGTAGTCATAGGTACAGACTATATGCAGCGAAAGCAAACAAAGCAGCTTTTAGTATAAAGGATAATGAGACCATGAAACTAGGAAATCCACTCAGAAGTTGTCAAACACCTCCACTCTTTCAGGCTTTTACCTTCGGCCCAATTTTAGATCATTTTGAAATATTCATTCAAAAATGTAAGTTGATTGGAGCCATTTCGCGCAAATATCTCCTCAGAAACGAGTGTTACCTGTTGCCGATGTTCAACTCTTTTTTATCGATTGTCTGCGATTTTTCTAACGTGCAAATTTAAAAGATATCCGTTGTACGGAATGGAGGTTCAACGTGATAACATGTTTTAAAAATAACTTTTTGAAATCGTGTAACTTTTTCTGTTTTGGATTAAACTTTCGAAGAAATCATGGAGGATTTCAGATGTGGCGATAAGGTAAGATTTGTGAAATTCCGAAAGGATGTCCATGTTTTTTTTTACAATGCTAGACTTCTTTTTGAATTTGGCGGAAAATGCGCCCATTCGAAATTATCAGATATTTAGGACCATATGAGATTTTTGGGTAAATCGTTTGAACTGTGTTGTTATCACTGTACGTTTCTTCTTTATGGAAATGATGCATTTAAGAATATGGAAATGATGCATTTAAGAATATGGAAATGATGCATTTAAGAATATGAAAATTCTTGTGCAACGTGATTTCTTAATTCTAGAATTTCGTCTGCAATTTTGTATTATCGAGGTAATGTATCGCAACATTCCATGAAGAATATGATGTTTTCGACATGTGAACAAGTTTCTAACCACCGCTGTAATGAATGATGACAGCGTATAACATTGTCGTTTGTTGACTCTTTGTTCTGTCGTGTTTGTGGTTTCTTTGTAAAGAATGAAAAACTCGGGCAATAAATTCTTATTTTAATATATGTTAAGCATCTATTAAAAATATTTTAATAGTTCTGTTGAACTATATATAAGCAGAATGGAAATTTAATTTTTATTTTATTTAATTAATCGCCGCAGGTTTACTAAACAGAGGAAATATAAATATAAATTATTACTGTACTATGAAATTAAGTATTATGTAGCAATAAGTCCGGAAAAATTATTAAATATTACAGATAACACAGTTTTTTTCTACGTGCATTGTATTTACATGCACATATACTTGTATGATCTCTGCATAAATATGGTAAATTGACTTTTTGTGTCATTTAGTGATAACATCTTGTATTATGCATAATCAATTATTGCTTGTTATTAATGCCCAATGTCTAAACATTTCCTATGTCATATGAAATTAACGATGGCAGAAAGTCATTACTTATTTCATCAACATTGCATCGCATCATGTTCTGTAAGACACTTTCAAATACATAAGCATTTCTTTTAAAAATTCCATCATATTTAATCTAAGAAAAACATTCCACGATACGTTTTTCTAGTTTGATTTTTAATCTGGGTTATTATTGCCTACTGCAGTCTGCAAACATGTAGGCCTACAGTATTTTTGTTTAAAACAAAAAGGGGGAAAAATGTGCCGGTATAATTAACAAAAGATCATTGAAAGTAAATGCTTACTTTGCAACGGTTGGCTCCTGTTTTATAACCAGCTTGAATCATACAGGAAATTCCTCATCTAAATGCTGTTTGCCTAATATAAATAATCAATATACTGTATATTCAACTAAAAGGGTCATTGCGCTGAACACTCATTTGCATAAAAAGAGTGAAAAGGTGGTCCTCCTCCTAATTTTGTTTTGTTTATCAGAGTGGACTTTGTTTTATTTATTATATTCGTGAATTTGTAGTCATTATCAACTACTGTATGATACAGATCACACGTACGGATAAGTTCCATTCATGTATATTTATTTTTTGGTTAGTTTTTCAACTTTATTGCTGCAATGCTGATGCATTCTTCCCCATTTTTTATAGGATGTAACCTATTTTCCAATAACATGTTTTTATGCGAGTTCTGCGTTTATATTAATGTTTTCTTTGAACGGATTTGAAGCGTAAGCTATGCATGTAGAGCGACATTTCTGAAAAGTTCATGCTGGGTAAATGCGCTTTTCAACACATTTAATGGTTTCTTTGGCACGTTTCTAGAGTTCCTCCTAGTGGTTTATGATTCCTCCAGAAATCCGCGTTACTCGTGAACTTACTCTGTCATCTGAGGTTATTTTTAAATGTTGATCACGCTGAATAATGTCTCCTAAAGTGGTCAGTACCAGCTCGTTTAATACATATGAAAAACCGGAATATAACGTTTAATTCTATTTCTCTTAAATTTGTATTTACTCTGCCTATGTTTCAAAATTAAACATTCCAAGAAAGTAGCTTAACTAAAACGTATTTAAATGTTTTCTTTAAAAGATTGAAATTAAAAAAGCCAAGGAAGTTTGTCATATATTAAGTTTTGCTACATTTTTTTTTTATAAAACTAATTCAAATTCAGCTGCAAATATTTTATCTAATATGATATATCCCACATCAATACATAATTTGCATACTGTATATTCAAAATCTTACCATATAAAGATAATTGTTGTGGGAAATATGTAGTGAGATGCAATGAATGGTTAGAAAGCTTATGACAAAAATATTCTTGCTCATGTATTTTGTAATATTTGAGAAATGTGAATCGAAATTTGAACGTTTTTTGAAAATATTTTCTAAGATTTACGAAGTTCCTTAGCATTTAAGGTGTTTAGTCATTACCTTTGTGATATTTGGAATGCATTTAACAATGTACATGTACTTTTAGCTATATTATCCCTATTCTTGACATACTAGCTAGAGTAAGTAGATCGCAGTGCATGAATGAAGGTGTAAAAGTGATAGTAGTTAGTTTTCAGTCCATTGCTCTCATTTTTTTTCTTTTGTTCCTAATCTGCACTTTACATCATTTCATCTTCTCTACAGGATGGGAAAGTGTTTGTCAACGCTTCATAGAAAAGATTTTACCATTTTACATACTCGAATAATCGTTGGAATTTACTTTTGCTTTGCCTTTTAATAACCGGCGCGTCTGTTTGTACGCCCTATTTAGCGTCCGCTGAACTTTTGTTTGCACCACTTGTATTACGACATTTTTGATATTCTTATATGATATCGAAATTCACCAACCAATATACGGATATCGTTGTCAAGAAATATGCTCAGGGAAAATTGCAGACCCGGTATTTGCTAGATGATATTTCACCTAAGAACCGATTGCACTATGTAAATGTTACTTAACTTTAGTCTGTTTAGTCGCTGGATAAATGAATGGCCATTGGTTACTGTTGAAAATAAGTTGCATGTAAAGTGATTGTTGTAACCGAATTGCAATACATTTTCTAAAAGCAATTTTAATGGCAAATACATAAGTTTATCATGCACATAGTGCATGCGACTAAAAAGATTATAGTTTAGGTTCCATTTAAATACAGTATAGGTTGGTGCAACCGACAATTACAGTAATACCTGGAAAAGTGACCACCTGTTTATATGTTGACCACGTTTTAGTGTTTTGGTTTTTCTAGTGTAGGCCTACATTTCCTTCATAAAAATTCTCTGTATAGTGACCACCTGTCTATTGTGTACAGTGACCAGTGTTTGTTGTCTTTTTTGCAATTTTTGCATTGCCAATGTACCTTATAAAGTGACCAGATAACAGATGAGTCACCTTACAGCCTACTTTGACCCCAGTGGTTCTCGAATAATTCAACCAATCATGTTATTCAGATCGAAGAAATCACTGAAAATATGATAAGGAAAACTTGATAATTTTTTTTAAAAAAAACAACAAATGTGTAATAAGGCAATAAATATATTGTATGTAATGCACATGGACTTGATGATTCTGTACTTTTTTGGTTTTGTGATTTTTTACTACATGTATTACAGTCTACATGTGACCACCTCTGTACAGTGACCAACATTGCATTTTTTTTGGTGGTTACTCTTAACAGGTTTTACTGTACTAGAATACTAGATTATTAAGATTAATCGGGTATCAAATGTTATTAATTTGAAACTTGATTTTGGGAAAACCATAAGAGATAGTCTGAGATTGATCTTTAACCAAGATCAGTTTTCTATAAGGTACATAACGTGAATTCATTAATTGTGAACCTCATAACAGACCAAGTAATGATTTCATAGAATTTAAATTGAGATCTGATTTCAGATGTCTGGCTAAGTGCTGTGTAATGAGGAGCTGCGACCTCCATGTCTTTCCTTGGGATTTTTTTTTCGGTTGTCTAGCCTTATACGTACTTCTACATAATTTGGTTCATTTTAAAGATCACTTCTTTCTAACCATGCACATTGACTTGAGTCAATGCTCTGTAGGAGTCTGAGCTCTGACCACCGTTAACCTTAATTTCTCTTTGAGGAAGGACATTTCAAAGTCACAGAAAATGCTAGTAAGACTGTCTTGTGCCATTAACCCATGCTGGTTTCTAATGAATTGCGGATCCGGGCTAAAAAGTTCAAAGTTCTTCAGGTGCATGACATTCGTGGCAGGTAATTTTCTGTGCGCGTGGCAGTTCATGAGTTACTGTACATGTACTTCCATGAAAACATTCATGCCAGTGAACATTGGGGGTGATCTTTAAAACCAGATACGAAAGTAAAAGTCCATTGTTTAGCTTCTTGAAAGACACGATTTGCAGATTGTGCTGATCTAGCTGAACCAACTTTTGAGTTTTGACTCAGTAATCATGCAATTGACTGGATAAGTGAAATTCCATGTTGTTCCTAACAAACAAGTCTTAATCTTTAACTTGTCATAAAACATTATCTGCTTTGCAGTGCCAGCTACAATACATGAAACTGCACAGCAAGCCACAGCAGTTTTCACTTTGTTAGTTTAAAGAACTTGTATTACCTCTAGTTCTATGAAACAAACTTCAGTTTTCCTACGGTAAAATTTCATTACTAATACAATAAATGAATCTGCTGTATTGTAATTCTATTTTCGTAAAACTGCGATTAGCTGCAGTTCAACGACAGGATGATTTAGGAATCGCAGTTGCTGTTCAATTAGTTAACCTTGCATGTAGGCCTCGGCACACTCATTCTATTATTTCTGATAAATCAAATTGATGATTCTGCACAGCTGCGGATTTACAAACATTGGCGTGCTTATCAATATATTGATACCGATATGTAAACAGCACCTTTATTCAGAAAAATTAAAAATGGTGGCTCTGGCTGTGTAATGTGTAAGTAAATTTCATCTTGAAAACCAACAGAATGTTATGAAACGTTTCATGCTTTATAAAGCGAGTATTTAGTTAAATGAGCATGTATTATGCATTGGTAATTTATACATGTAGCTCATGCATGTGCACTATTTATGTATCATAGTGACCACATGGAATATTTCTATCTTTTGCGATTGTTACGATGCTGCAGCGAATGACTGTAATTCTTGTTACCTTGGAAAGGGCAGCTTTCAGAATCAATGCTGAATAAATAACTATTATTAAATGACATTTAGTACTGTTTGACATGTGCAGTGTATAAAATATTAATAAAAGTGAACATTCTAATTCAACCTGGTTTCATTTTTGCCTTCTAGGTGTTTCATTACGCCAGTTATGACATCTTAACTCGTCCTTGTTTGAGAAGTAAATCACTTTTACAAGAGGTAAATTTGGCTTTGTCATTGTGGAATCCTACGAATTTTGTATGCCTTCTGTTAAAATCATGGATCAAGCTGCTAATTGTTCTTTTTACAGGAAATTTTTTTGAACGCCAACATGTCGAACTCAACAACTCCCTCAGGAACACCTAATATGTCATTTGACAATTTATATCCAGCTATTATTGAATGCTTTGTGATAATTCTAAGCGGGTATGTCGCAATTTTCCTGCCGATGCAGATTTTCATTTACAGTAGTGTTGTCCAGTTTCTGAGAAATATGTGGGACATTTTTAATTGTAATTGCAGGTATGTGGCCGGTCGCTTAAACCTCATCTCCCCCACCGAATCTAAGGGTTTAAACACCTTTGTTGGACATTTTTCCTTGCCAGCATTAATATTCCTATCAATGGCCACGCTGGATTTCTCAGTGGTCAACTGGATGTTCCTACTCAGTGTTTTAGTGGCGAAAACGGTGGTTTTTTTAGGAGTGACAATTGTCTCCATCGCAGTTTCGCGACCGATAAATTTAGGCAAAGCGGGCATTTATGCAATATTTTGCACACAAAGCAACGATTTTGCTCTGGGGTATCCTATTGGTAATACTACATGTTGATGCTTCTTGCTGAAATTCGAACAAATTTTTATTGGCTATATATATATGCATGTGGTTCACCAACAGCACTAATTACTTTGAACTATATTATTTTCAGTTGCTGCTTTGTATCAGAAGAGCCATCCCGACTATCCCAGCTATTTATACTTGGTAGCCCCTATTTCCTTAGTTTTTCTCAACCCTTTAGGATTCGTTTTAATGGAGATCGAGAAGCGCAAAAACATGGTTGATACCATTCGACAAAGTAGAACTCAAGTGGCCCTACAGTGTGCCCGGGGTGTGATCCTCAACCCCATTGTTTTAATGACTGTAGCGGGCATCATCGGCAATTTTATGTTTCAACATTGTCTACCAGCTATATTAGAAGGTGTATTGAGAGTAAGTACGCTTTTAACTTTTTCATGGAATCGGAAGGATTGTTTCTTTTCGTCCTTAGAATGAACCTTGTTTGATATCGGTGAGTACCGAACGAAATCTGATTTCTCATAAAGGGAATAATGCATGAACTGGGCTGAAGAAAGAAAATATATTACATCGTATATAATGCAAAGCTCCTATTGAAAGTTATGTTCGATGTTTAGATAGTTATGTTCTTTTTATTTCGTTTATTTTTCAATGGTAGGTTCTAGGGTCTGCATTTTCAGCCACAGCTTTGTTTTGCTTGGGTCTGAGAATGGTGGGCCAAATGGCCAACCTGAATGGCAAAGGCTTGGTGGTTCCTGGTATACTCATCGCTGTCAAGTCGTAAGCATAATTTTTCACATGACATATAATTGCTTCGTGATCTATTAATGATTTCTAATCCATGTTTCCGAAACATTTGTTATTGATTGAGCCAAGGCTGTCGTTAAAGCATTGCTGAAAAAACTGAAATTTCCTGTGTAAATTCCTATTTAAATTGCTGCCGATGTCAAATAGGTTGGTGATGCCATTAGTCACAAGAGAGACTGTGAGCCTATTAAAAGCTGGCACGAATGCCAGTGAGACTTTAGATTTGAGCACGTATGGATTCTTGTACGGTACATTTCCAACTGCTCCTGGAGTATTTGTTTATGCTGCACAGTATAATTTGGACGTGGATTTGGTAAGCATAGATTTGGCCACTAGACACTTCCTTCCTACTTTTAGTATATGGCCCAAACATATTGTGTTCTCTCGTAATTGTGATTGTAAATTATACCTTTAATCTTATCAAACTAAGGCACCATTGTTGTATTTTGGCCAGTCTTTACAGTATTTTCCTTATGCAGTTATGTTACAATTATATCTTTCAGATTGCAACTGCAATGGTAGCTTGCACATTTTTTTCTGCCCCGCTTATGTTCGTGTCGGCCAAGATGGTCACACTTCACGTCACCAAAGATACAGATTATTTACAAGACCTTAACAAGTTTTTATTCAACATAAGCATTATTGGTATTGTCAGTTGTGTACGTATTTTCATCAGGAATTTTATTTACTGTATTGAGAGCAAAGCACATTAATATTATAGTTTACCATATGAAATCATTGATTTTTTTTTCTTTAAAGGTTTGGGCCACAGCCGTATTTCTCCTCAGTCGAAAATGGAAAAAAATGCCTCATTTTATGACGCTCTGCCTCGTGATATCTCAGGCTTGTATAGTTCAATACATTCAGCTTGTTCAGATATTCGTTTTAGCATTTCTTAGATGAAACCTAATTTATTTACATTCAAATTAATGAAGATTATTTTTTGATAGCTGATTCTACAGCAAATGCTTAATGCTATTGGCGTGCTATTTCAATGCTTCGGTTTTACGACCAAAGGATTAAGATAGCGAGGAATTAAAATGATTAGTTATTCAAAAATAACACATCAGTTTTAATCTTTTGGATCTCGGAAATCATTTTTGATTTGGCCATATTCATTGTTAATTTTGAATTTGTTTTGCAATTCCAATAGTTGGTGGCATGCATCGGGGCATTGTTGTGGGATGTTCTGGAGTGCAAGCACAGCTGGCAGATTCACTTACAGTTCATCATGTTCACTATCGGAGTATTCAGCTCCCGTATTTGGACAGCTCTTTTGGCTGTCAGCTTGCTACTACTTCGGTCTCGCAGTTTGTGTTTTGCACTGCGAATGAGGCCTGCTTTTGCAATTATTGGCTGGGGGTGAGTTTCAAATTATGGTGGTAACGCAAGTATTATCATAATTGAGAGTATTTGTTTCTAAAAGCGAAAACAGTTTGAAAAGTTTAATTTTGAGCTTGTTTTATAGGTCTTGTTGATAGATTTATACAGTAGTTTTATGCTTCTTCTGTATTTTTGCTTAAAAATATCATTTCTTTCCAATCACAGAATTCCTGCGGGTCTTGTTACTATTTTATGCTTATTGGAGGAGCGTGAATCAGACATTAAAGAAAAAACTGATCCAAATTTTCAGTATGGTCGCACCCAGGTACTTTTTCTGACAAGCTATTATCTGTAGTACAAAGTGCATCAAGCATTTGGAATTTACCAGTACGATCTTCTAATTTCTTCAATCATTAATGCTTTTAGGCCACCACTGCTTGTCTCGTTCTTTTATGCAGCTTAGTGGTTACGGTTTTGTCCCTAATCCTCCATCAAAGATACGAAAAAAGGCATGCTGAATATCGGTCATTATTGCATGATGATAAACTCGATGAAGAATGCGAAGCTGCAAAAATTGGCATCAACAACGATCCGATGCCAGTGCCAACCGAGCAATTCATGTCAGCCGCCCACCGGGCCAGAAGAAGCTTTGTGGCTTGTCAAGGAGATCAGTGCCAGTTTAAAAAGGGTAATGTTTCCTCACAACCTGATGTACCAGTAGTTTTGAATTTTATCAGTTAATGTTGTTATATTTCTAATATGTTCAATGCTCAGATAACAACGATTCGGCATGCTGCCTGCAGGATGTGGAAGATATTTGCTTTAATGCAGACGATGAAAGTATTCAACCTTTAGACGAAAGGTTAATTGAGTCATAATAAGTTTATTATTTTTATCAATATGTAAAAAAGATAAAAAGTAAACCAGATCACCAGATAATTTTGTTTACCAAAAAAATGAATTTGGTGATTTCAGCTTGTTTAGTCCATCAGATGAATTGTGCAGTACCAACCATAATTGTTCAGTTAAGCAAAGAATGGAATGCTCCTCGATGGTGCAAAAATATCGGTCTTACCAGTCCCTAACTGAGCCAGAAGAATCGGCTATAGTGAGGGATAGAGATGATGAATACCAGGTCCTTCGGCACGTCGTTCTACTGCTTTTGCTGTGTATGTCTATGGTTGTGGTAAATGTCTCATTAAAGTTATCCTGTTTAAAAATTAGTGAAATTAATGTGCAGCATTAAAATTACTTGTTTTGATCTATCCAGGGATTTGCATTATGTATGTGGAAACTGATTATGGAAGAAGCATCGGGCATTTACGTAGAACTTGAGTTTTTAGACGGTGCTTTAAATTTTGGACAGGTAAAGTTATTGTCAATTTAAGTTAAAAGTAGCTTGATTATTCTTGAATGGCTTTTCAACTTTACTGCTTAAATCTTGATCACTAATTTTATACCCCTGGCGAATTTATTTTTGTAGGGTTTCTTCGTGTTTGCTGTGTTTGGCTTGGATGCCAAATTAATCATTTTGCCATTTATTAAAAGGTAACATTAATTGTAAAGCCCACCTGCTATTGCGACTCATGTGTGATTAATATTAAAATATTTTCCTATAGATGGCGGAAATTTTGGTACGGGGCTGAGAACATCGTTTTGCCAAGGGTAGAAGATGTACCGACCGAGACCAAACAAATTTGTGAGCAATTCATGACCTACCATTATGAAAAATGTGTACAGGATCTGGTGCGAGACAGAAGGTACTTTGAATGGCAGCAATATCTTCATAACTATTATGCTTTGTACTTAACCCACTGTGCTTATATTCTACATTTTCTTGTGTTTATGTTCCGAGGTTGCTTTGCCTAATGGGTATTAACTTTCCTGTACCTTTTAAAATGAATTGCCATTATTAGCAAAAGAATGCATGCAATGTGCACAAATTCACACAAAATAATACAAATAATATGACAAATTTATAGGACCCAAAATTTACACAAAGTATTATAAGTATTTGGCACCACTTATTTATAGGTGGCGTATGAAACGATATCGCTCCGTATTCTGTGGCAACGAACTTGTCGACTGGCTTATCATGGTCGGATTAGCACACGATCGAGGAGAAGCCATAAAATATGGCAGACATTTGCTGGTAGGGAGGATAATTCGGCATACCGAATGCGAACACCACTTCTTTGATCTGCCCTATTTTTATTTGCTTATTCCTATGGAATCAGTCTCACAATGATTCATTTATTTTCAGTAATTCTGGTGAATACCAGTTTCACATGTTTTTGCATGTGGCAAAAGTTTTTATTGCTTCTAATTAGGAGGCTTGTACATTATGTAATTAAGTGTTTGCAGATGAAACATGTAAATAGAAAGACACGACAGAATTCCAGTCGCCCCAGAGGGACGTAGCTGTTGATATGTCAGGTCTAAATACCGGTATTTTTGTCCTTGTGTATTTAAATTGTTGCAAATAAGTTTTTAATTTCTGTTATTTGAACGAATTAAAAGTGTTTGAATTGTTTTAAAATTTCACTTTTCTCCTCCTAATAACTTGTGTTTTAGATGGCAATATGAATTTAAATTGTGATATTTTCCAGTAGTTAATCGTGTTTAATCAAACTCGGCATCATGCCATTTTTTTACCTACAGCCTACTGTGTCAGCCTTCTTGGTTTAGCTCGAAAAGGGAGAAAATAAGGCATTTGTTATCCAAACCTAACTGGTGATTTACTCATCACATTAAAAGAACCCATATGCATTAAAACAATAGCTTTAATACAGATTAAATAATGGCAGTATATTGCCTGTTATATGTACACACAAGGATTTCCTAATAGCGAGTACAAAATTTTCGGAAAAAAAACACTAACATCTATAGTAGTAGTGACATTTGACCGGAACATTTCTCATCGAAAAAATGGATTTTTTTCAATTTATTAAAAATGACAGTAATTAACGATCCAGTTTTTGTTTAAGAATACAATTAACGTATAGAAATTGTTTGTGGAATTGTTGTAGATACTACGCAAGAATTCTCACGACGATGATGATGCACCATGTTGATTTTCGTTTCTTCGCCACTTTTACAACCAAACTTCATTTTTCACTTTAAATCATCGGAATGAACAGTGGTTGGTTAACTTAAATGCGCTCATCACAGTGTGACAGGTTGGTCCTTTTTTAATACAATGTTTGTTTGGGTTAAACCCAGGTTGGTTTCATCCCTATTAAAAACACTTTAGCAATTACAATAAATCAACAAAAATCCATGAACATCCTTGTAATCAGAGATACTTACAAAGTTACAGAAGTGTTTAGGAGTTCATGATCTGTTTGAAATAAAAAAAACACGTAGTTAACTATTTTATAACATTTCAATAAAACTTAATGCTTGAGCGTCATATAGTCCAAATATAAAGCAACGGATAGTTTTTGATCTAATGGCTCTATTAGTTTTTCTGTCACCAACAAACAAACCGTGGATAACGGTTCCACCATCCATAATTTATACTTATTGGAAAATTGCAATTGTAAGGTCTATCGTGGCTTTTGCTCGGACTTGATGACGCAGCAAAACTGTGTAAAATCTAGGCCTACGTTGGGTTTTCGAACATGATAAGGATCAAAGACATGCCTTGTTAAAAAATCTTTTGCATCTGCAACATTACTGTATACGGGTGACACTGAAATCAAAATGTGTTCATCAGTACATGTCATTTCTTATTGCTGGATTGATACGTTCGTACATGCAAAAACTTTTTGCAAAATTATACATAATTTTTTAAACTAAAACTTTTAAACTTTTTTTTAACCTAAAACTATCTAGCTTTTAATTTCTCTATTGTTTACATTAGCTTTTGCCGTAAGTTTTTTTTATCTTGGCAAGTGTTTTATGGAATAATTTTTTTTTCACAGCAACAAACAAGTTTTTAATTCTAAGAGCGACAATTGTGCATTAAAAGCGCAGGTAAACCCCATTTCTCATTTGTTACTAATATTGAGTCTTGAGATTTTAGTGAATTTCAAAGTTAGTGTTTCCCCCAAAAACTATTCATGCCTAACTACAATCGCAAGCTAAACAAGCATCCCAGTTACTGGAGTTAAACGTTATTACAAAAAGCTTCATGGGAAGTTTTCGAAGATAGTTTTTGGCATTTTCGTGAAGTTTTTGTACGTTTAAATTTCCCACGTTAAATTAACTAAATGATTCCCATTTAGCGGTTGCATATACAGTATTGATCATTAGCAAGGCGCTTTTGATACTAAAATCTACGTGTAAGTTTTTTAATTCCTTTAAAATTAACGCACGGGAAATTTTAAAAATGTGAAATGTTCAATTCCTAGTTACTTTCCTTCATTATCCATAAAAACAATTTTTGTTCGAAAATATTTTAATTTTATGCCTAAAAAACTTTCTTTCGAAAACTTTCCATAGGGAATAGGACCCTTTGTAGATTTTTACCATCGATACTCATGTTTGGTGGTAATGGCAGAGATGCGTCATGTCTATATGATTCTGGGGTGTACATTGACAACTCTTTGGGTGGTGCAATGGGAAGACTGCAAAACGTACAAAACCCCCCAGAAAAACGTTATATTACGAACTGATAAAATATGATAACAATTAAAAAAAGGCACCGACCTCGTATCATTGCCGATGAACAGCGGTTTGTGCTTTATCGCTGGCGTTGATGAAGCAGAATTAGGGGTGCCAGGCCTGCTGAGCTGAGATTTTGTACCGTTTTGTACAACATCCGGTGGATATTGCGGCGGCCCAACTAAATATAATGTACATTAATTTCAATACATAATAGTGAAAAATTGGCTATATAATTACACTTGGGACAGAATCTTACTTATATGTTTTTACTGTTTTAAGGGAATTATGATTTTGAGAATAAACGTGAGAAAAATGCCAGCATTTAATGTACATGCTCAGTATATTAATCACTTGACGTACGTGATGCTTGGGACCCCTGAGAACCTCTTCTGTTGGGAGGAGGCAACCCTGGCAGTATGGGTAACACGGGTGCTGTAGGAATGGCCACTTGACGTAATTTCTTTTTACCTGTTGATGGAGATTCTGCCAAAATATTGGCATAACCTATTAACAAATGAGATACTTAGAGACATTTTAGCTTTCGTTCTAATAACATAAGTTACACGGTTGATGGTATTGGTATACAGCGTGAGTAAAAAGTCTCTTTAATTTCTCCCCCTTCCATCCCCCCCTCACACCCAAATCAACAGAATAGGTTTAAATATGGAAAATTGGATGTGGGGAATGCAATGGTGCCCAAACCATTCATTTCAAGGGCTTTACGTCCTATGTCTTAAACGGTAATAGCTACAAAAAAAGTCAATTAGAAAGTTGTAGGGCGTCAAAATATTAGTGTAATGGCTCCATTTGCAACATTTAATTATCGATCGCCACACAACAAATGACTTCAGAGCTTGTATGTTTGCCTCATGCATTACACCGCTAATTTGCAGAATTGCAGGAACGCTCTAGGGCAGTGGTTCCCAGTGGGCAATTTGGGTTATCAGGGGGGCAATAAATAAGTGGGGGGCGATGAGTATTCAAAGGGGGGAAAATTAAAATAGTACTGT
>JAQGAO010000858.1:0-28814 GCA_034697705.1 Ommatoiulus sabulosus | reverse complement strand
TGAAAAATGTTTACCTTAGTTCACTCTAACACCAGTTTGAGTTTGTACCATGAGTTCAAAAACACCCTGTATACATGCATATGTAAATCAATCCACGTGCAGGGCATGTAACAACACATTTGTTAACTAACTGTTATTGTTACACAGTATGCTTGTACACATGTATGCTCGTGTTTTAAAATGTATAGACAGTTAATGTACCTTCTTGCGGCTGAAAATGTATTCGGCAATTTCTGCAATGCTGCTATAGTATATTCCACGTGATTTTACGCGTATACTGAAAGTTAAACAATATTTTTATCCGCATCCGCCACCTACCGGCATATGTGCTATTATTTTGTACAGATTTTTACGCAATTTTTACCCACCAACACATGTTTAACGCGCATTGGCTGGCGCTTATTAGAGGGTATGAAACTGAGATGCACCCGGCATTTCGTTGAAGCTAGCAGCGCCACCTATTCACACTGGGATTGTTTCGAATGATTTTAAGATTTTACAACACACTGTTGTACATGTATATACAGGACTGTGCACTCGTATACGTTTTGTGTACATTTTACGCTTTAAATACAATTTAGGCAATTTTTTTTAAAATTTGAATATCGCGGTGGTCTGATTCTCCAAAACTGGATTTATACAGTCCCCGATGTTCAAAAACGGATTTTAATGAAAGCGAACGATGGAAATCGCCGATTAAAACCTATTCCGCGTCCGTGTCGTGAGTTTGCGAAAACAACCAATCGGATTATCGCAAAAAAAGGCCAAGTGGCGCTTCGACTAAAGGACTTTTTTTAGTAGTCGAGCAAACGGAGCGATCTTTTGCTCGTCCACGATGATGATAATACATTTTCCGTTGAATGTAATTTCGTTTCCCTGTCTGCTTCCTGCAATTCTATCACAATTTATCACCCGTTTAGTGTTTTTTGTGGTGCTCTCTATTGCGGGCTCATCTGATAGCTACGACGGAGGACCCTAACCGTTATACCGCTTTTTTTTCGCCTTTTCAATATCGGCGAGGACCTAGATATAGAGACGCTATAAAATCCCCTTTCCGAGATATAAAACGCTGTGTTTTATCGAAAGGCAAAGTGGCTCAAGAAGTAAAGGCTGATTCACCGTGATAATGATGAAACATTGGGACTGCTTTAGCTTTAAGCCTACTCGCTCCATTTTCTTCTTGCTTTCGCGCGATTCTTTACTATAAGATTATTTCACGACCATCGTCATGCAAAAGTACGAAAATATACGAACAAAAAATTTCATAAATCCATGAAATGATAAAATTGAATGATCGCAGAAATATAATTAAAAGCATGTTTGCTTTATGTTACGCGTGGCATGGGTGTACTTCTTGTAAAACGTTGGATTACGCGGGTAATCAAGAAACATTAAACATAATTTTTTGAAATTTAACGTATTTTAGACAAGTTTTTTAGGTTTCATATACATGCAGTGTTATTTCAGTGAAACGTTAATCATACTGTATTATAGAATGCATGCACTTCTGATAAATTCAAAATCCCATATTCAGTAAAAATAAACAAAACGCGTAATTGAATATTATTAAACATTGTTTGCACGGCTTAAACTGCATTTAAATTACACAAATATATATACATTTTGATGTCGAAAATCAAGTAGAATTTTTTAACTATACCAATCAAGAGCAAACCATTTTACAGTACTTGTTATTTTTGTATCACATGTATCACATTTTTATTGCATTGGTATATGAATGTATATTGTTATTGTTATTATTATTATTTTTATTATATGTAATGTACGTACTGTATAGTCATAAACGTATAACATTAAACAAATCAGTATAGGCCTACTTGTTATTTTTGTATTACATTCATCAAATTTTATTCGCATTGCTACATATAGGCCATATATGTATATTTTATTGTTATATATACAGTATAGTTATAAACGTATAACGAATGTTATACGCATGATATAAACGATAAAAAATCATGAATTACTCGCAAATAACATATACGAGCGTATACGTGCATGCATACCTTTCATGTATATTGAAGATGTAATTCGCGATTTTTTAGATTTATACTGGGAAATTAAGGCAAGTTTTACACACTTCGTACGCTGTATATTATTCCATATGCAAATACAGAAACGTACTGTACAAATTATAAGTTGGCATTTACGATGTTATAACTTAAATTTAAACATATGTCGTGCAAAAATCGCGATTTATACGTCAAATGTCTATAAAATTTCAATATTTTAACATTTAAACCACGATTTCGTATAGAAACCTGCCATTTAAATCTATACATTGTAATTCAGCGAGTAAATTAAGTTAAATAATTCCTTCTGCTTAATATTTTTAAAAATAATTTACGTTTATTTAAAAATTAATAAATATAAATTAGTTGAAAAATGAACCGCGTGTAAAAAATATGTTTGGAAGATTTATCACCCTTTGAAACCGGACATTTCTGTTTCGTTTTAATGCATGTCTGGGGAATTTCGTCGAAGACACGAGGTGCCATGGTGGCCATTACATGTCCAAGACGATAGGAAGGACAAAGATACATTTTCTCGCAATTGTGCAGAAGAACATTATATTTCCCTTTAAAAAAATCTCATTAACATTAGTCTGAGATATGGCCTAAAAAGACATTCGCAGAATTCAGGCACTAAACCTTTTATAGTTTCTGAGAATTTCAGACGACATCCTTTTCATGTGCTGAATATATATATATATACGTATTGACCTCCAAGGTTTTAAGCCTGATAAAATCTTACTCGCATTAAAAATACGACATTGAAAAATGATGGATTTGATTTTACGATGAATACTTTGCGTGAAAATCTTAATTACTTCTTCTTGAAAATCTCCATAATGCAATGATAGCTTACAGTGTATTTCATATCAACATATGCGTGACACGCCGTATACATGGATGGCCTCTGTCCGGAGAAATGTTATAAACTAAATGTCCGATAAATAATTATATGTGAAATCATAAGTCACGAACATACAGTATTCAAAGGTGATTTTTTGGAAAACATTAAAATATTAATACACATTTTATACATGTGTAATTTACGTCTAAGAAAATTTCTCGATCAATAAAGGTTTGAATTTGTAAATTTTGTCGTTGCCTTTTTTGATTCATTTTAAGGATTGTACCAAATAATTGAGAAAGGTACAGTCGAGCTTCGTTAAGACGAATCTGAAGAAAGTTAGGACGAAATCCTATATACCCCGCGTGTGGAAAGGTGCTGCAACTTTTATCAAGGAATTCCCCATTATTATAGCCTAACGTATCTTTTTTCACAATGTCTAAAATTCGTTTTAAATATAGCTATATAAACGCGAATGCTCGAGAACTCGAAAATGCACTCGTTTTAGCCGAAAATTTGTACTATTCGAATTCTGAATTCGTCTTCAACGAAGAAATTCACATTATTCGTCCATATCCTTGGACGGGGACTGGAAATGAGTCCGTATAGTATACATATGAGAAATTCGTATCAAGCGAGTTCTTCTTCAGGGTTCCCCATAACTTTCATTTTCAATTTCTCTGACTTTTGTAGGTCTTAAAAAAGGTTTCCTAACGACGACAATAGGAAAAAGGAAAATATTTTGCAAAATTTACTAATGACAATTTATAAAATTTAAAAAAAAAATTTGCATGACATTTTTTTGAAAATTTAACAATTTTGTATTTATAAAATGTAGAAAGTTTGGCAAATTTGTCCTTGGAAAACGTGGAAAATTTTGCAATTTTGTCCTCGGAAAACGTGGACAATTTCGCAATTTTGTCCTCGGAAAAAGTGGAAAATTTTGCTAATTTCTTCTCGGAAAACGTATAGATAATTTTGCAAATTTGTCCCCGAAAAGCGTTGAAAATTTTGCAAATTTGTACTCGGAAACGTGGGAAATTTTGCAAATTTGTAACCGACCATGTTGAATTTCCCTGACTTTTTCAAAATAAGTCATTCTTCCCTGACTTCGCCCTGATTAATCCACACATTTTCAAGTTCCCAGACTATTCCAGGTCTGGGGGCATACCCTGTTCTTAATAAGGTTCCAATGAATTATCGTCGATCAATGGCGACATGATTACCATAATGTCCTTGATGTCATATATACATTCAGTATACAGTAGTTGGCACTATGTATTCTTGTCCATCGAACAATATAAACAATATACTTGAATCGCCACCGATGAATTGATGCTAAAACTAAAATTGTGATGTGGAGCGCATCACCGCCGCAAGATCGCGCCACGAATGTTTAAAAAGGTTGAGGAAACTTTTCAAAATGAACTTTTTCGATAGACTGTGCAAAACGTTGAATATCAGGAGGTGGCATGAAATGTCCTCGACGGGAGGCCATCAGATTGCTCATCTATCTCTTGCATGGTATATGTAAACCCGCGCTTTTCTTATTTATATTCCAAGTCGATCTTCAATTGGCCAGATCGCGTTTCTGCCAGTAATCCGCGTTTTGCAATCTCGGCTGACGAACTACGCATCGATAAGGCTCTTCCTCGCTTAACACACGGAACCTCCGAAAATGGCCACCTCCGTAAAACGGGCATGTTCCGGAGTCTTGGGCGGCTGAATTTTAAAGGAGCCGCCAACGCTATATATAAATTTCGATTCAATTTTGAAGATGATTTTTTTCTGGGACACAACGTCGCCATGGTAACCGTGCGGACGCAACTGTGCAAATCTTTCGATTAATGATGGAATAGCAGTTATAGTCCTACAGTATATCCATATTTGACGTCGTAAACATGCAAATTTCCCTTCTCGCGATGCCTAAATTATACTATATACTGTATAATCATTACATAATCAACGTTTTTTCAATTCCGCTCAACCGTTCGGATAACGCCTATAGCATTCAATTTAATTTGTAAGTTTCATGTAATAATTCAGCCGATTAGTTCATTTTTATAACGCTTTACTTCGAGTTGCAAGATATTGAGCCGAGCCGGTTATAATATCTATACAAAAGAAATTCGTGGTATTCATTTTGTACATGTAGTTTCTTTCGAGAACACCTCCTCATTGTTGCGTCTCAAACACATTTCCTTTATACAAAAAATGGTCATATTTGTTCATGCGATGCATGGATGTAAAGATTGCTCGCATACCCATTTTACAATGTGAATATTTAATCGACTTTTAAGATATCGTAGACCCGTTAACGCTACGTTATTTCTTTAACCTCTTCAGTACGTTTGATTTTACGGGAAGACATGCAGTTATAGATAGTTTCAGGAAATGGTAACCCTATATAGTTGAACATGTTATTAAAAAAAAACGAACCCACCATCTTGGGAGTCCAGCTCGGCACCAAAAAAATCGTTCATCCTCAACGTTATAGTAATTGTAATTTTTAAATAAACAAAGCGAATGAGTGAAACCGACTTTTCGTGGAATGTCAGTTAAGATTTTTGCCCTCCAAATAAGTAACCAATAGGATCCTATCGAGTTCAACAGTACTGCCTTTGAAGATGCTGGGGAAGACGGGGTCTTCAAAATTAGGGAGCATTGTGGTCAGCAGTCGACGACGGCTCTTTTCAAAGAGTCACGACGCTCTGACCAACTTGTAGGGAGCCGTGCGATAATAATTACCAATAATTTTCAGTAAAATGTAATAGTGTCAACTTCCTGCCAAAACAAAGTTTCGCATTAAAGTGTAAAATACCCTGTTGACATACAAAAGGAAGTGTTTTTTACGAAATCGCAAAACATTTCAAAGAGTGGTTTTCGATACAAATGAGTATCTGGTGTCTCAAAGTATCTGCCGAAATAGCGTTCAAGTATCTGGGTGACAGATTGATGGGACTACCATATATGATGACGCAATCGGAGCAACACTTATAACGTACTAGCTGGACGGCCCGGCTTTGCACGGGTTGAAATTACCAGTAGCGAAAAATGAACCGATCCCTATTAGGATTTTCCAATCGTCGACGTTTCCTGCGTAGTTTTAGAGAGGAACGTGTGGCGCCAACCAGTGACCATGCCAGCGCTGTGTTGCATCATGAAAAATGCCCGTCCCCCTACACGCGACATGAGAATGGCCCTGTCCCGACCTGAGTATAGTTAATAAAGGTAGCGACAGATGGCAGCAGTGGGATCAGCGCAACGTAGCAGCGCGAGGAAGAAATGGCGTGGAATTGCGGAGAATAGGAAAATGCGTACAAATGTAAAAATTGATTTAAAAAAAAGTAGAAGTCGGAAAACGATTTTAATAACGCAGTAAGACGCGCGGGAGTGGTAACAATAAGTCCATAAAGTTTCATGGCAATCGGATGAGTGGGTTAAGAGCGCATAAAGGACAGGCAGACAGACAAACAGAATTGATTTTTATATATATAGATTGAATAGCGTGTCCCCGCTATATGGCAGAAATAACGGGATTACGTTACGTTAACCCCTATACGTTATTGCAAGACAGTCTGCGCGTGTGCATAAACGCAGTCACGTGACAACAAGGTTAAGTTTTTCAGAAAACGGTACATATCAATATATCAATATACTCGCTTTATATCAATTTCTGAGAGTACGAATTCCTTTCCAATTCATTCCAATTATGGATAAATAATTTTAATTTCCTCGTTTAAGACTAATTCCGAATTTGGATATTACACATTTTTTGGCTATAGGACGATTGACTTTTCGAGTTCCAACACAATCGCGCTATTATAACGAACGAACTTTAGACAACGTGATAAAAAAGGTATGTTATAACGGGGAATTATCCGAAAAAAGTTGCAGCACACCTTTCCATTCGTGCATGGGTATATCGTATTTCATCCAAATTTCGATGAAACTTAATTAGTTCTCATTGATAAAATCATGCTTTGTCTGACTTTTGATAATAAGAATTTAAAAGCATTAGTACGCTTTGGGAAAATTGGATTACCCTGTTCTTCGAAATGTGAGGTTTTTGTATTTTTTTTCCACGTCAATATATTCATTTCAAAACAAAATGGTCTTAAAAACGCAACGACTTTTAAGCCTCGGAGCCACCATTTTGCACTCCCCTCGCAACCCAAACGCGTGTTATAGTTTCTCGGGTAATTTACTGCGTTTACTGTTCCCGTGTACATGTATATACCAAAGGGCACTTTTTGGGTTTGACTTTCAGCGCTCACCTTAGAGAGGCAATCATCGCGTCAGAGTTTTAGCGATATATGGATTTTTGAGGGGCGCCGGTGTCGCCCCCTTTCCTCCCCTCGACGCCACACGTGTATTCATCTCCCGCATTTTTCTCTTTCTATATACGCTTTATATATCCTCTGGCTTCACGCGGGGATGATCTAGGCCTGCAATATTGGCGTCCCGGTGTCTTTCTAGTGATAGATGGCCTAATTAAGGCGGGAATATCGTTCACTCTTTCTGTCTCCTCCTAGCGGCCGCCAGGTATACGCACGCAGCGCCCCCACTTTCATCGATTTATGACACCCGACTGAAAACCCGGATTTATCAGGATGAAAAGCCTCGATTATTTGGCGCACGCTCCCATTCAGGTACGTAATATCGTTTTAAATTAATCTAGGGGGCTAGAGGAAAGGTCGAGTGAGGTCCTCTTCATTTCCCCCCCTCGTTTCGCCACGCCTCTCGCGAGGGGGCACTGCGGTAAAACCCTCCCACCCGATGACACGGATAATAACCCAGATCCGTCATTTCACTATACATATAGCCCTCTTTTTGGGTTATTTATGCGGTCAGTTTCATGGTTATAAATGGAGTCATCCCAAATAATCGTTGCAAAAGTGGATGCTTAGTAGAGCGTCGTTGCTCTACTATTTGAATATAATGAATATAATGTAAAAATGTACTCCGATAGTGCCGGGAACTCGGAGATGATCCAGTTTTCCTGTTTAAATAAAATAAGTAAATAAAAAAATCGGTGGATGGATTTGGCCATAATGAAAATAGAAACAAAGAGAAACGTACATTAAGCCTTATTTCTGTAATGCTATACCGTTTTCTCCCGATTATATGTTCGGCTCTACATTAATTTTTACTCCAAAAAAAACACATTGGAGCTTATTTTCAGGGAATGTTATTTTTTCACGAAATTCACGTAAAACAACCTATATTTATTCATAGGCAGCGATATTCATTTATTCATGTACAAAAATCTACCTTTATTTAAACATATACAGTATATTCACACCAGTTCAAAGTTGTTGGTCATTTGACAGTAAATCTCTCGTTTATCTGTTTACATACCCCTGGGGGCGTTTACCCCTCGTCGAAATGCACCCCTTTTTTGATAAAGATCTTCAAAAATCATGCTAGGGCGTATTTTATGAATAGGTCGTATATTCGGGGAAACAAGGTAGGCATTTCAAAAGCAACTCCATAATTAAATGAAATACATGTATTCATGAAAGTTTTCGTATTTTTTCGATGTTTATTTATTAATACAGTACTGTAATAAAAGTAACAGGGACATGATTACCCTCTCAAGATTAATTACCCCGTTCGGCCAATATCAATTTACCTATTTTCAAAGTAATCTTACTTCAGGCCTTTGGCGACTTTTTACTTGCCAAAGGAGAGAAATGGGACATTTTTTGCGTTCATACTGCCTCTATTATTCATAATTTCCAAAAAAGAATTTTTTTCTGTTATCCCTAAATCGTCTCTTATAAGGGAACTACAGTATAGTTGATAAACATGTTATCCGTCTTCAAGTGGTATAGGTGAATGTTGAGAACGTCTCCCTTGTAATTTTCATGTTTTTTGTTGTTGTTGTTTGTAAAAAATGAGAAAAAAATTGCCTAGGTTGCAGAGGTTCCCGTCGTGCCCATTGCCAATGGAATTTTTTTCAAAGTTAAAAAAAAAAATGAATATTAGCCTACGGGCGGGATCGACACTAAGAACTGTAAAAATGTACATTAAATTGCATCCAACGATTCCAATCCTGGTATAAAATAATGTTTACACAAATCTCATTCCTGCCAAATGAATGTTTTTGAATAACATTGTCCGATAATCGACATTACCAGATTTGTTTAACGCAACGTGCAATCAGTAATTAAAGTACGCGTAATTGTGTTGAAATCCGGTTAAAACATTGACGATAATTTTGTTAACCATTCCACTAGGGTAGACTATAAGGTAATCTATCTGCATACAGTATATCCGTAGCGATGTTTAATCTGTTTTAAAGCCCAGCTCCCAAGTTTTGTTAAGTGCCGTTGCAGCTTTTAATTATATTTGGGATGGTTCCTTTTACCTCCGTAATCACCTCGTCTCTGTATTTGCATAAAGAGAGAGAGGAGCGTTTTACTGTTCCGGGGTCTCTTAACTGCCAGTATTTAGTCAAGTTATAGGCCGTGAATGTCGTTAATGATGATAGCGTCGTATAAAAAACAGATAAAATCTTAAGGCCCCACGGGCGAACCAAGACTGAAAATTACCTCCATTTCCTCTTAGGGCTTTTTTTTTTAACGGATGCGCTTTTTTTCCCTCTTATTTCTGCGCAACTGAATCTCTAGTTTCGGAAAACACCGATGTCGCTTTAAACGCGACAAAAAGAGATAAGTAATGAAAAACGAAATCGCGTAAATTTATTATTATATAGAAGAGAAAAAAAAGTTGGGAAGACATCTCGGACTGTAAAAATACTCCTCGTTTATTTTAAAACACGGTTTTGTGTGTTTAACTCGTAAACAATGATGGATTTCACACTTCTTGTGACTTTGAACTAAAGAAAAAAATATGAACGTGTTATTTTTTAGTTTTAAAGTCGGGTACACGATAGCCACCAAACCAAAACTAAAAACCACAAACCCCAAACTTTCAACGTGAACTATTTTCTAAAAAAATTTTATACAAACTAGTTTTGCAAAACCTAGGCGTACACACTGCGACAAACCATATTGACAAAACCGAGCAGACGATAGAGGAAACATGATATGCTGTCGTCTGCAGTATCATCGATATCGTGCGGACGAAGCATTGATAGCAGCGCCACCGCCCAGAAGTTTGGCTATTTCCCTTTCATCGCACCGACACTCGAAGGGATCGCCAAACATAGTTCGCAAACTTGATTTTCTAGTTTTTAGTTTGGCAAAAACAGTTTGCTTCGCCATTTTTTTCGTTGCCACAAACCGGAAAAGTTTCAAGTTTTTAGTTTTGGTTTGGTGATTGTGTGTACCCGACTTAAAACTACATGTAATTAATGCATTCATTTTGCACACGGATTCACGTAGAGTGGAACATAGCGCGCATTGGCTAGTGTTCGGGCACGTGCGTGTCTCGCGCTTATTGAACAGATTTCTGTCGAGAATTTTAAACTGATCGTTCAGTATTTTAAATAGCTAGCAACGCCACCTGCTGGCGAAAACTTTTGGCATTATTTATATTGCTGTCCTTGTAGTTTATAAATTTGCTGTTAAAATTTCGTAACAATGTTATTAAGAAATATTAAAAATATTTTCCTCGATTTTTTTCTAGATTAAAAAAAAATGTACAAGTTCCGTTTTTTTAAAAACACTATACAAAATACGGTAATGTTACATAATTCTGCTTAATACATGTATGTATTTTTTGTTTTTATATAACCTGATTGATTTCATCCGCAATAAAAAACTGATCATCCTCATGATCACTACAGCGCCTCGCAATACAATCTCTAGTGGGTTTTATTTTTTCTTAAAATACAGTAATGTTTTACTGCTTTCTAACGTGTGACACCGTATCGAGCCAATAAACGCATGTGTGCGCCTCTGGATTTTGACTGATTAAAATTTGAGCTGTGTGCAAATTGTTTCCTCGTGTCGCCCGCAGATGGCGCCACTTGCTTAGCACGCGTCTGTGGCGTCGTTACTTCCGCTTACCTGTTCAGGTAGAGAAGCAGTTTTGAATCATGCGATAAGTTTTGTTGTTGTGGAGGCATTATTTTTTTTGTCAAGTTGAGATAAACGTTTTATTTACTTTTAAAAGATTGCCTAGATGATACGGACTTGAAATCTGCTGCTAGAAGAACGCATTTTGCGGCGATAGATCGAGCTAAAAACAATGGAGATTAAAGACGTAAGTTACGTTGGAATTCCATTCCATTTCTAGTTTCGAGTTAGGGTGTGTCTGAAGGTGAGAAATCATGAATGTACATTTTTGCTAGGCCTCTCCTTCAACCTATTTATTGAAGTTTGTTTAAATTTGCCGTTAATTAGGCGCGAACACCTTTATTTTTATGACTTCGATGATCAATGTACATTTCTAAAGTTTTCTAAATAAATTTAAATTTGTTAGGCCTAACCTAACATGGTGGTCCATGCTCACATTCCATTGTTTTATTTTGTGCAGTATTCACGCACGGATAGTTACAGAGTGGCCGTCACACCGTCCATCCCCGACGATGGTCGAACCACTGAAGGAAGGCCCAAAAGCCGTAGAAGAAGGGCTCCATCAGCGTCCAGAGGAAGTCGAAGTACAGTCAATGATGAAATGGAAGATATGAGAACGACCATTGATATGGTCAGTATGCGTACAATTTAGATTGCCAATTAACTGTTCATGATCATTTTATTACAGGCCTGAATGGCAATAATTAAAGTTTAAAAGCATTAAATAATTAAGATAGTTTGATGATTTTGGAGTAATTCTTTCTGCCCTACATTTGTATTGGGGTTCCTCTATGTTCACATGTCCAGGTGCCTTGAACATTGTCATGAGTGAGGTTTCATCATGAATTCTATTAGTCTTTGTTCACACAAGTTGGTTGCACGTTATATAAAGTTGAATATATTCAAATAATTAAATTATCTATTTGTATTTTGTTAGCAATTCTATTTACTTTTCATACTATTTGTTCTGCAGGTTCTGTGCATAAAAATTGTCCGTCTTAACATAAAATATCTCAACATTATTTAATTTCAGGATGAACACAAGATCTCTTTAGATGCCTTATATGCTCGCTATGCCACGGATCCCAATATGGTAATCCTTTAACGAGGCGTTTTTAGTTTGAAAAATTTTGTCCTTGTAATTACTGAGTAAATGCATTTTGACTTACAGGGATTGTCGGCAATGCGCGTGAAAGAATTGTACGAAGTATTCGGTCAAAATCGCCCTGTTCCACCCCCAAAAGTACCTGAATGGGTGATGCTGTGCAAAAATCTGTTTGGTGGATTTTCAATCATTTTGTGGATTGCTTGCTTTCTGTGCCTCGTCACGTTCTCTGTCCAGTCTGAACTTATGGAGGATGCGCCTTATGAAAATGTTTGTTCCACTCTTTAATTGATTCGTAAAGTCGGTTTGAAAATATACATCAAATTCCGCGATTTGTTTATTATCATTGTTATCTTAATTCCAGCTCTTCCTTGGCATAATCTTAGCTATTATCATAGTTTTGACTGGTAGCTTCTCTTATTTCCAAGAAAGGCGAGGAATACGCCTTATGGAATCTCTTCGTAAACCTTTACCTCAGGTGCGTTTTTATTTTCTTCATTAAACAGCAATTTTCCCGAATAATTTCCATTCATTTTATTTGGAGTTGTGTGTTCGGGAGTCAGAAATTGCGTTTTTTTAAAAAAAAATTTAGTCGGTGAATATTGTCCGAGAAGGGAAAAAAATGGTGCTGAATGCTGAGGATTTGGTCATGGGTGATGTGGTGGATCTTAAAGCTGGAGAAAAAATTCCAGCTGACGTTCGCATAATATCTTCGCACAACTTTAAAGTGGACAATTCCATGATTAATGGTGTGTTGGAACCTCAGATACGCTCTCCGGAATTCACTCACGAGGATCCATTGGAGACAATGAATATGGCCTATTACACGGCTAATGCAGTCGAAGGTATGCATATTTTTTTTAATGCCAAGATGTTGTTATAAAAGTTCTTGCAGTGCTCTAAAAACTGTTTTCGAGTTCTTGAACGATAGGCCAACGTTAAAAATCCACAAAACAAACAAACAATAAATAAATCAGGAAAACTGGTTATGATTTTTTGAACACGTATTCAAATGTACGGTTTATTGACAATTATCTTAATTTTACAGGCTGGTGCCGTGGAATTGTTGTGCAGACTGGTGACCGCACCTTAGTTTCCCGACTTTTGACGTCCGTCGAATTTCATTATCCAGAATCAACTTTGATCAGTCAAGTGACATGCGCGATGCAGACCCTTAGTGGCATCGGAATTGTATTGGGCGTTTTTCTTTTCATCTTGTCCTACATTGTTGGTTACCATTGGATCGACGCTCTCCTCTTCTTAATTGGCATAATATTGGCAATAGTCCCGTCAGGATTATTGGCTGTTGTGACGGTATGCTTATTTCAATGTGATGTATAATGAGATTTATTCATGCTAATATGAACTCTTTCGCAATCGTTATACTTTATCTCGCGTCTCGTTTAAATGTATTTGTAGGTTAGCCTCGTTTTAACGGCGAATCGCATGTATGCTAAAAATTGCCTGGTAAAAGAACTGGACTCTATCGAGACTTTGGGTCGTGTGTCCTCCATTTTGGTCGACAAAAGTAGAGCCTTGACCAAAGGAGATCTTAAGCTATCCCACATGTGGATCGACGGCAGAACAATTAACATTGATACGACTGAAGATCAAAGCAGTGCGTTGAATTATTATACATTCGTATAATTTTTTTTACGGAAAAACCCATTTCTATAACAATGAAATTTCTGATATTTTTAGCTGGTGGGCAATCGTATCGCACCATTCCTGCTTTCCGTTCTCTCCTTCGTGTTGCTGGATTGTGCAACGTTGCTGAAATAGTTGGTGGTCAAGACTCTGTCCCAATACATAAAAAGTATGTTAAGTACATGTAGTTGTTTTACTTAAATTGTCTGGAAAAATTGGGACTGTTATGAACGCATCTTTGGTTGGTGAAAAGATGGCCTTTTGATTTTATTCTCTCAAAAGATAGCTTAATTAGTCTAGAAAAAAAGTGGTAGTCTCAGAAAAAAAAACCCTGATTAGTAACTACGATGAAATGTAGCTTTCCCATCATTTTGGTGTTGTCTTTCTTAATAATTTTATGATTGAGATGGTTGGAATTTTACATTAACAATATAAATTTTGCAGTGGCTGAGAAAATTTAAAATTGACCATTATTTTCAGAAAAATCACCGGCGATCAATTTGATGCTTCTTTGGTGAGGTTGGTAGAACTGTCACACGGCAGCGTGGAAGAAATGAGGACTCGCAACCCGAAAGTGTGTGAAATACCTTTCAATTCAACGAGTCGTTATCATGTACGTGATTTCTCAAGCAATGTGTTTTTTAACCCTGGCGGCACATGAAATGATAAATTTGATTTTGTCTGAATTTAGGTAACGATACACGAAACTCAAGATACGAAAGATCCTAGTTACCTTCTGTTGATGAAAGGTGCACCAGAGCATTTGTTGGATTGCTGCAGCACCATTGTCATTGACAGTAAAGAAGTGGCTTTAGATGCCAAGTTAAAGGAAGCTGTTAGCGATTCATTCCTTAAGTTTGGAAATCTCGGCGAAACTGTTATCGGTAAACTTTTAAGCTGAATCCAGAAATATCCAAGCACATTTTTTCTGTTTTTTTTGTTTTTTCAACCTTTGATTTCCACATTTTTGTTAGGTTTTTGCGATTACAAACTTCCGACTCAAAAATTTCCTCCCGGATACCCGTTTGATGCCGAAGATCAGAACTTCCCTATGACTGGTTTACGTTTTCTCGGTCTGATATCTTTGCAAGATGCTTTGCGTCCGAATGTACCGTATGCTGTGGAAAAATGCCACAGCGCTGGAATAAGGGTAAGCAGATGTTGTTAAAAACTACGATTGAGACGTTTTGATTTGTTAATTTATGTATCGCCAGTAGTGCACTAATGAGAATTAATCGCAGAATGATTTTTTTAAATATTAAAAGGCATGATGATTTTTGAACTGTTACTTTCCTTAAGTTTTTTTGTAATTTCCATTTATTTTGTTTTTGTCAATTGCTAGATTGTGATGGTGACGGGTGATCATCCCATTACTGCTAAAGCTCTCGCCAGACAATCTCGACTCTTCTCAGAAAATAGCCGAACTGTGGAGGATTTGGCAGTAGAAAGAAACGTGCCCATCGATAACGTTTTGACCAGGTTTGTTTTTAATATACTCTCAATACTATTAGTTACGACTTGCAAAATGTTACAAAATTACCTGAATTTTTTGTTGTTCAATTGCAGCGATGCCAATGCCGTTATCATTCATGGACTGGACTTGAAAGACATGACTCACGATAGACTCGATTACCTACTTCGCACCCATCACGACGTCATCTTTGCCCGTGTCAATCTTCCCCAGAAGTTGGTCATAGTCGAGGCTTTGCAATCTCTCGGCGGCATCGTTGGCGTTACGGGTGTGGGCGTTTGCGACGCCCCAGCCTTGCGGAAAGCACATCTCGGCATTGCTTTAGGAGCCTCCGGCGATGATGTTGCCAAAAGTGCTGCCGATATCATCCTTTTGGACGATAACTTTTCTACAATTGTGGCTGGCATCGAGGAAGGTGTGGTCCAGTTTCGAACTCATCATTAGAATTTTTTTCTTATTTTTAGTTGCTCGTAGTTTTAAACTAGCTTTTTATTTTAGGTCGTTTGATTTTTGACAATCTCCGCAAATCTGTTGCCTATTTGATTACAACCAACATGCCAGAAATTTGGCCATTTTTTCTGTTTCTGATCTTGGGCATTCCTCTGCCTCTGGGTGCCCTTACCATCCTTGTAATCGATTTGGGCACTAATGTTGTAAGTATGTCTTGCATATTGTTGAATTACGGAGTTGCAAACTTCTTATTTTTAAGTTCCTAAATGAGGAAAACGAATCTTTCGATTTACATTCGCGGAACACCTCTCGCATTCTGATAGTTAAAGCTGCATTACCAACTTGAGTTCTCGTTAACTAAGTACGTATCCGCTATTTTTCCTCAGATTCCCGCTATTTCCCTGACCTACGAGCGACCAGAATATGATGTCATGTCTGTTCACCCGCGTAACCCATTTGATAATCGCCTAATCGATATGACGTGAGTTTATTCTTCAGTTTTTACGTATTTCAAGGGGGAAAAAAATCATTTTTACGTATTTAACAATTTGCGTTTTCCTTCTGTATTAAGGATGATCGATGTTCGCAATGGGCAGATTGGAATGATTGAAATGGTGGCTGGAATATTCACCTATTTCGTGGTCATGGGAGAAAATGGCTTCTGGATTCAGCATTTACTTTACAGGCGCCGCGAATGGGATGCCGTGGCGATTAGTGACATGCAAGATTCTTATAGACAAGAATGGGTAAATTTGAAAGTTCTTAAAAATGTCCCGTTGCTCGAACGTGTCCTTTTTTGAGGGATTTAATTTTAATTTTCCTCCAATTTTGCTTAGACCCACGAACAACGCAAATACTTGGAATGGACTTGCCACTCGGCCTTTTTCATAGCAATTGTTATTTGCCAATGGATGAATCTTTTGTGTTGCAAGGCACGAAATAAGTTGCTGTGCCAGCAAGGCTTCAGGTAAGTTGTCAAGGCTACAATAACTATAAAACCGCAATATTTTCAAATTCTTTTGAAATGATTATACCGGTTTTCTCGCATTTTATTGCCCTTTCCATCATAATATTTTTTTCTCGTAATGCCTGATAATACTGCAGTGGACTGAATAATTAAAAATTCTGTTAAATTAATTTTAATCGCATCGAACATAATTTTTTTTCTGGGTCTTAAGCAACGTTTAGTTAAAGGCTTTTAATAAAAGTTAATAACTGTAATTTTTGTTACAGAAATCATGTACTCACCTTCGCCTTCTTCTTCGAGACCCTGTTAGCCCTCGTTCTGTTATATGTGCCAGGTATGCACATCGGATTCCGCATGATGCCGTTAAAGTGAGTATTTTTTAAAAGTTCGATTTATTGAAAATGAATATTTGTGAAATGGTCCATGGAAAACTAATGCCTTTCGTTTTCAATCAGATTTACCTGGTGGATTCCAGCAGTGCCTTATGCCATAGTGATTTTGTTGTACGACGAGATTCGCACGTTCCTGCGTAATAGGTTCCCAGATAAGTTCTTGTTAAGCAATTATTAATCGGCAATGTGTTTGGATCTCATTTCGGACTCCGTACTTAACAGCAATATTATCATTCCCATATATCATCAGAATGTTAATTGGAGACTGCTCGCATAATAACTATGAATCTCCTATTATCCGATGTTGGAGGTGAAAAAGTACTATTTTGTTCATAGTCTTTTTTTAAAAGTTTTAGTTTTTACATTCCATTTTATACATTCAAGTATTTTTTTATTGTTTTATTTTTGTGATTCAGTTGTCCCGCATTTTTTTTTCTCCACTGAGATTAACATCTGGCGATGTTCATTCTTTTACAATCTATGTACATATACATCTTTCTACGTCGTGTTTTTAAACAAAACGTGCTAGGAATTCACTAATCATGAGCCCCACACACTTTTAGCCCAAAATGTGTGTAATTTTATGCAGCATTTCTTGGTCAGAAATTTGAAAAATATTACGATGCGCTAGATTAGAGCTCCACTAAAGAATTTTTCTGACAAAATTTAATAATCTCTATGATCACCAGAAATGAATGAAATCGTTTAGAGCAACATTCTGTATTTTAACCATCTTTGGTGTTGGAAATTTGACAGTTGAACATTCTAATACTTCGTAATTTTGAGAATTTGCTAGCATTTTGCCAGTTTTAAGATTTTTTAATCTTAAGAAAATGTTTTTATTCCATAAATTTCTTTAAAACCTTACAGGCAATTTTAAATGGTACGTATAATGGACCTTATGCAGAGTTACGTTTGGGGCTACATCACGTGATCTGTTCATCGAATCGGCAACTAAAAGAACGAGCCTCTTGGTGATTTTCGCCAATGGAATGAATAAAATGTCACGTGATATCTGCATAAGGTGCATTGTTCGTACCTTTATTGTATAGGCCTTATGTATTTACGCATTCCGTCCAGGTTTTATGAAATGTTTAAACTGAAAGCCTTACGATAATCATGCCAGTTTACTCGTTGTACGAACTAGAAAAAGTAATTATATTGAAATACTTTTGTAATAAAAGCCATTTTTCACCACTTTAAAATGCATTATTTTGTAGGAAATGATGCGCCTTTTATACGCGCAAATAATTGACCATAATTTGAAAGTTGAATCTCGGTGCCCCGAAGTATCCAGTAAACTATTTGTTTTTGTTAAACTATGCTCAGTGGAACAGATTGAATGAATCCAACCGGTTTAACTTTTTAAACGTTTCATCAGTTTACTTTTTCAAAAAACATCCGGCACAACATCAAAATTTCCCTTTATATTCATGTTTACTTGCTATCGGAAAAACTTCGTGTTCAACACGTGTTCGGTATTGTAATGATTTTAGCTTTCAACGACAATCCACGTATGACGTCTAACTCGGTGAAGTGAAGGAAGTCAATTTTTCAGTGCTTTTTGCTTTTTTGAGCCACGGATCTTGACGCGTGTCACTTTTGTGTAGTTTCAGAGCTTGTATTTGCGTAACGCGTCTGCTGACATTAATATAGCAGCACGCTGAATTGCTGAAAATATAATTTTTCTTCGCTAACTGCAAGCTTGGCAATAAATTTGCAAATAGAGCTGTAAAATATTGCAGATGCATTGAATAGATGGAGGCAATATGTTAGCAGTCATGTAAGGCCACATGCGAATTTCAAAAGGAGGACGATGTTATTAATGTTGCCTTTTACTGTTTGTTCACAATGAATACTATGGAGGAATTCTGCTGCTGATATACAACATTTGAAAAAGCCTTTTCAACTAACATCCTTTTCTAATATTTCATGTTTTCTATAAGCTATCCGAGGAAAATCTGTCAAGACTGTTTAGTAGAGTGGGTTATCAAGGGAGGTTTTAAAATTCGAGTTTTTTGTCTCGTAGTTAGTCTGGCTACCAAAACACCGTGCTATCCCCAAATGAAAACAAACAAACTCGAAAGTGTGACCTGAATGCAAGTTCTGTATGCTAAATTAAATGTATCTGGAAGTTTTATACAATGTAATTTAAGTTAACAGAAGTTAATATTTATCGAATTATATTTTTTTGTGTGGAAAATAGTACACTCGAGAGAATAGACAGGCGAGACTTGAATTATCCAATATTTTTAAAAATTCAAGTCTCCTCTGTTTACTTTTAGCACACCAACCACTCGAAGAATGGATGAACTTGAATCGTTTTACTTTTTGAACAAGTAAACTTGCGTGAATACGTTCGGAGTAAATAAGGGGACCAGGGATATTCGAGTTTTCTGTACCTGCCTATCAAATTGATGAGCACTCAATTATGCAACTGAATTTAGTCTAGTCTAAATGGACAGACCAACATGGATGGTTTTGTAATACATCTACATTTAATTCTTTTTTAATACATCTACATTCATTCTAGAATAACTCATCATCACTGATGAGTTATTCTTAGTAGAAAACATTTTACTCGCTTATTGGCAGGAATAGCAACGTATGTTTATGTGATCATCGGATAACTGCGACGCTGGCCAATGTCAGCGAGAGATCATTGCTATCCGTTGATAAAATAGGTAGAAAAATAAACGTTTTTATTGCCGTTTAGAATTTTCGCATTAATTTCAAAGTTTTTGGTGATTTTCAGGTTCAGTTACAGCAATAATGCTCGAGAGCTTTTGTTCGTTATATTGGTGCAGTTTTCGCCAGCGGCATTGGGATGGAAATGCGCAGACTGCCACCACATGTTCATCAATTGGGAGAAAACAGGTGCGAAGAGCTAGCTTGTCCATGAATGAAAATGTTATTCAGAATTTTGTCTCTTCATCAGCATTAAGCCGAGAAGCAGCACTCGGGCCTCCTAGCGTCATTATGAGCTAAAGGTGCTGATTTAGCTGGAATCTTTGCAAATCACGGACTGTGTGCGTGTTTCCGCTCAACAATGGACCGAGCATGCGCAATAAGGTGTTCCACTCGATAGTCATACAAGGGCAGTGCAAGAATTCCTGGTTTTCCGTGGGACCGCCCGGTGAGAACAGCAACCACATCGAGATGCTGTCAGAGGCACGGAAAACCACTTGAGCAGCGTCCGGAACATCGAGAGTGCTGCGAGAGCCCTGTAGAAGATGCGACGTCTCGAGGCCCGAGAGGAGTGGTAACGCCGAGCCATGTTTTTCAAGACAAAACGATCCCGCAGCGAAACCTACGATGTCTCACCAACGTCCAGAGACCACCACCAGTACTGCGCTACCTGGCACACTAATAACTGCGTGACGAGGGACACTTTGAGGAAAACCCACCTGATCGTGGCCTACTTTTCGCTGTGGGCCGTACTCGCAGTTCTAGCTGCTCTTCTGAACGCCATCAACGTAGACTGGAATACCAATCCGAGATGGCTGGGCATTACCATAGTCATCATCACGGCACTCTTGCAAGGCAGCGTCTTGGAGCTGGTGGCCATGGCCACGACCACCGCTGTTTTGGGAGGACACCGAAGACAGACGCAGAGTGCGCCCTTCGAACACCTCACCATCGTCCTCAACTACAACCTGCTGGCAGTCAGCCGCGATGACATCGATGAGACTTTCAGAACCATGTACGAGGCATACATGGGCAACCTCGCCGAAAACACCACCGCGGTGCTTGTCAGTGCCACCAACGACCAGAAGCTGAAGGAGTACGAGCTGGAGATGCGGGACAGCTACAGGGAGCGTATCTACAACACCTTGTTGGACGAAGGTCTGTCCTTCGCCAACGGCAAGTACGAGTGCGTGGACAAGTTTCACCTGCGCTACGTGTGGTTTAAGTACGTGCACTTGTCCAGGGAGGTCTTCCTGGACGACTACCTGGACAAGGTGTGCAGGCGCTTCGCCAACGAGTACATGTGCGTCCACCGCGTGAGCAGGGTGCTGAAGAAGTGCGGTCAGTACCAGGACCTGATGCTGCTGTCGGAGGGAGACAACAGCGCCTTCAGCTACACGGACAAGGATTACTACGGCAAAGCTGCTCGCGCGTACGGAGAACCGCTCTTCTACGACTCGGCGGACGTTCGTAACATCAAAGGCCGCAAGTTCGACTACACCTTGGTCCTGGACGGAGACACCGCCGTTTCCGAAGGTTCGGCATTCGAGCTTCTGGCCATCGCAGCGGCCTATCCCGACAGAGGGATTGTCCAGCCTGCAATAAAAATGGACGTTAAGGAAGAGGACACTCTGTTCATGCACATCGAAAATGTCCGGCAGCAAGTCAATGATCCGATCACGAACGCACTCACGGAGATGCTCGGACAGAGTGGATTTTACGGCAAGGGCCTGGTTCGCAACCGCGTTTACATCGACAACGTCATCGGCACTAGAGAATGTCCCATCGAAAGGGTGCCGATCGACGTTTTAAGCCACGACACGTTCGAAGCCGCTTGTCTGCGACCGGTCTACGCCAGCAACGTGTTTCTGCTGGAGGCTCCGTGCCTCAACTACGTCACTTGGGACATGAGGGAAATGCGTTGGAACAAGGGAGAGATCATCTTGGCCATGTATTTTTGGCCGCAAACGGTGGGGCGCTTGCTGCGATACCTGCAGGAGAAGTCCTACGGCAAGGATTTCGTGTCGACCCGAATGAGAACAGAGTCCAAGTTCGACTTCGTTAGCTCCTACGTGGCCCATTCCGCCCTCAGAAACATGTTCATGAAACCCTTGCTTTTGCTCTATTTGCTCGTTCACATGTTCGTGAAATTGCACTATCCGTTGCTGCCCATATGCGCAATAATGTTCCTCATTTTGGTGTACCCCAAATTCGCGGTTTACAATGGTAATAATTTCAAGTTAATTTTGATCGAGGTTATCACCTCCATATTTCAGTTCACGCCGGAAGCGTTCATCGGCTGCGCCCGGGTTCTCAGGGCCATCCGAAGTCACTTAGACAAAAATGCGAAATGGGTGCCCCAAAGGGCCGTCGAAGACGAATTCAGGCAAAGCAACCCGTTCTTGTCCAGTTTCCGCCATCTTTGGGTGTTCTCCCTCTCGGCGACGATCATCACGGCACTCGTCATCTTCCTGGACAAATTTGCCGTTAATCGAAATTATCTCATGTTTACGATGATAGCTACTTTGTTTCTACTTCCGTTGTACACTGCCATTACTACCATGCCGCCAGCCATCTTGCGGTATTTCAACAAGAAATACTTGCTCAACGAGCTAAGCGCATTACCCAGTAAGCTCGGCCAGCAATTTAAGAAATACCTCAAGCCCAATTTGGCGATAATTAACAAATTAGCGGCAGGGTCTGGCGCGAAAGAAAAATCTCAGTTTTGCTGGGATGCATTGGTGTAAAAACCCTCGAAGCTAAAAGTGCGATGCGTGAGATTTTGCACCGATACGTCCGAATGTAATTATGCCCCGTACATTATTTATAAGCAAAAAATTGGTCACCAACATATTTTCTTTAATTATATTGGAAGAACACCTTTGTTTGCGATGATAATCAACCCGCTTTTCGAACCAAACTCTGCCAAAATCTATAGAAAATACCCCGCGATGGTGACCTCAGTGTGAACAATACTTGAAAAGTGCAAAATTTTGGTAACTTTGGTATTCTACAGTAATGCAGTGCCAAACGTAATCACTTTTGGTTAAAATAAAGATTTTTAAATATTTTTTGACCTATGAGAAAACGTGGAAAAAACGTTTCTACATTGTAAAATATAGTTTAGCATCCAACTATTTCTTTAAATATAAATCACTCCGGAGAGTCTTGACACTTTTCTTAGATTGTCACTGAAAAAAGAGCTATATATCGCACCCCCGTGTCGAAAGTGACACGACTCGACGTTATTTATTTAAATTGAGATAAAAGCAAGTTTTAATGAATGGTAAAATAAAGTAACAAATTCGTAACCTCATACAGTATATATGTCGATGGTTTTTATCGAATATATTGAGCTCATTTCGCTCGACAGCGAAAATTGACAATTTTTGAGTTGTGTCACTTTTGAAGCGAGGATATTCAATGAAACTTCACTGAAAATATTGTGAAATAAGAGTGTTACCGCGCGCAATAATTATAAGAGTATATTTCTGTACAAATTAGCTGTTTAAATAAATGTGAGTATATATTTTAAAAAGTATACGTCCTTCCATTATATATTGACTTACAAATTGAACATTCGTTTATTTCAAGTGTACAGTAAATTGAATAAATGAATTAAAGCGATTTTAAATTAAACGAGCTAGCCAGCATGCACTAGCTCCGAATATATTTTCAGCTCATGACAAAGACGTTTGCGGAGGAGGTTCGTGGAGGTTGCCCAAAGCCAAATCGGCCCATTTCTGTTCCTGTTCACGCAATGTTTCCTGCGAATTACCGTTGTCGGGCTCTGGGTCAGGAAGTTCAATCACAGGTACGTCGATGTCATCATCAGGTAGTTTTTCTTCTCTCCATTTTTCATCAACGATGTCCATCAATCTACCTTCTCTGATCACGTCACTGTCCATCGCCCCTGGACGATTAAAAACGGATGACAACAGCTGAGCACACGAGAATTTCTAAAAAGGCACGCAGTAAATACGAAACATTTCAAAATATTTACCCGCTTATTGACGCAATTAAACGAAATCTGAACTTATAAAGTCTTCAACATGGAATGAAAAGCAAAATCAAATGGAACTGCAGATAGATATAGAACGACGAATTCGGCAATGCTGGTTCTCGCTAAACTAGCCGCAAGAAAGACTCAGTACTATGAAAAGTAGCTCTGAATAACGAATCTGAGTCGCCATCCGAACTCGTATTTTATCGAATGACATATGAAAAAATCTGACTTTAGCACCGTATTCGTGTTGGATTATTTTATAAAATAAATGCAAACATAATTATGATCAAAATAATGCGCTAACAGAAGGCTATGCAGAAGTGTCTGAATCAAGAATTTGCATTGCCGAATTCTCCGCTCATATCACGCTTTAGATTCAACCAAGATGGCGGCTCGCGTGCTCTGCTGGACTTTCTCTACGTTATTATAACATTTTACTTCCATTTCTAATGCATTTCAATGAACTGTTTTGTTATAATTTGACGGGTTTAGTCGTTTGATAGCCGTAATTAAAATACGATAAGTGAAAATGGGTTTCATGGAAGACAGCTTCATAATGTTTTCATCTCAAGTAAGTAGGCATTGAGCCAAGAAATTTGTTCACAGGCTATGACACCTGTTAATGACTTGTCATCTGGAGTTTGTCCTAAAGTTAAAACTTGTTTTAATTTCAAGGTAGTATTTTTCGGTGGAGGATGGTTGTTTTTTATGAAGCAGTTGTTCAGAGATTACGAGGTACTAGAAGCAGGCGTTTGGCAATATGTTGGAACTTAATTCTCGATTTCTGAATGGTAATTTAAATTGAAATATGCAAATCTTAGGTCCATCATACTCTCGTTCAACTGATGTTCTCAATTACATTCTCGTTGTCATGCACTATGTTTGAGTTAATCATTTATGAGATATTAGGCGTATTGGATTCAAGGTATATATATGTATATACTGTTTCTGGTTCAGATTATTAAATATTCGACCAGTCTTTTGGTATTACTTTTCATTCGTAATATTCGATCATTTTAAATTTCAGTTCCCGTTATTTTCATTGGAAACTCGGGATTTATTCAATGTTGTTCATGTTAATAGTCGTATTGCCATTCTACATGGCATATTTTACATTTTGCAACACGAGACTAGTCAAGAAACGCTTCATAGGACCTCTAACGCTGATTTCTTGGCTCGGATTCATGTATTTCTTTTGGAAACTCGGAGATCCCTTTCCCATTTTAAGTCCAAAACACGGTAAGCCTCGTATAGCTTTTTGAATAAACGGGGTTTGCTGAAATATGCCTATTAATGCCGATGTAATTGCATTTCTGAAGGTATTCTATCCATCGAACATGGTATCAGTCGTGTTGGCGTGATTGGCGTGACAGTAATGGGCTTTCTGTCTGGCTTCGGTGCAGTGAACTATCCTTATACGTGTATGTCTTATTTTATGAGGTAGCCAAAACGAAAAGTTTCGTGAAATGTGAGACCAGTGTGATATGTGCAGCATGTGCATTATTAACTCTTTATCGAAAATTTTCGTAGGCCAGTTACAGCCGTTGATGTGCAAAGGTTGGAAAAAAGGTTAATGCAAACTATGGACATGATACTCGTAAAGAAAAAGAGGATTGCGCTAGCTGAACGAGAGAACCTTCAACGGAGTTTATCGGGTCAACCCGGGTCACGGATTTGGGGTATTCTTCGCAGCGTTGCGTCTTCAGCAACTGGATCCGGTGAAAGTATCCTTGCATATTTGCGTGTTATTTTTTGAAATTTAATGAAATTTTTTACATGAAGCTATTACTTAGTACTAAACCTTGATTGAGAATATAAGATGTTGGGCAGTTGAAGACAGAAGCTACTGCGCTGGAAGAACTTTGCCGCCAACTTTTCCTCGAATTGGTGGATATGCACAACATGCAGGTACGTGAATTTTTTATTAAATGCTTTTGATTTCAATGATGTTAAAGTCTGGATGGATGCGGGTCTATTTTAACTGTTGGGATGTTTTAAAAAATATATATATCATTATTCTTCTCGTCAAGTTTTCATTCAAAATTTTGATAAAAAATTGTCCGAATGTTTTGTATTTTAATGAAACATCTTGCAATTATTAAAGTTATGCGTTTTTGCTGAAGTTGTCTATTATTTTCAGGATCGAATTGATTATTCAAAGACGTTAAAAGGAAAGTATTTCAACTTTTTAGGATACTTTTTCTCTTTATATTGCATATGGAAAATATTTATTGTAAGTATTATATAAATGCGCATTATTTCCCAACTTTATAAATTTGATTTTAATTTTATCATTTATTTTCTCTTTAATACTAGTGTACGGTTAATATCGTCTTTGATCGTGTTGGCAGAGTCGATCCTGTCACTAGAGGAATTGAAATTGCTGTCCATTTCATGGGATTTAATTTCGACGTAAGATTGACTTTTTGTCTGGTAGTTTTTTTATCTGGCCAAAACATTTAATTTTCTTAAATGTCACTCCTAGGTGAAATTCTGGTCGCAGCATATTTCCTTTATTTTGGTGGGAATTATTGTTGTCACATCAATTCGAGGGCTTTTAATAACCCTCACTAAGGTACGTACGAGTGCACTCGTTGCGCGCGTTACTAATTGCTAATGCGTTTAATCATAAACACCTGTTTCTGATCATTGTTAATTTGGTTTTACGATTTTTAGTTCTTCTACGCAATTTCTAGTAGCAAGTCATCGAACATAATCGTTTTAGTATTAGCTCAAATCATGGCAAGTATTATTCGCTCTGTAATTTGGCTTGTTAAATTAATCGGTTAAACTTTATTTTGGTATCTTTAATATTTCAGGGCATGTATTTTATATCTTCGGTCCTTTTGATGCGAATGAATATGCCTCAAGAATATAGGTAAATCAATAGCTGCGTGTCTCGATGTGAAGCTGCTGTATCGGAAATTTCGTTAAAATTGAGTTACTTTTTGCAGGCTGATCATCACGGAAGTTTTAGGGGAATTGCAATTTAGCTTTTATCATCGGTGGTTCGATGTCATATTCTTGGTAAGCGCACTTTCCAGTATAGGATTTTTGTATTTGGCACATAAGCAAGCTCCTGAACAAGATCCCAGTTGGTAAATAAACGGTCCATTTTTCTTGTTGGTTGTTCAACTTTATTAAACCTTATTATTTATTAATATATAAAAATTACAAATGCTTATTGTGGTTACTAAGTATTGAAGTTCTACATTATTTTAAGGAAGAGGCTCGTGTAACTTGTCATTGATTATTGGTTCATGAACGACCCCCTCGAAATAACTTTAGTTTTTCCTACGTGTCAGCAACTAACCCAGATGCGTAATTAAAACTGAGCAGAACATGAATCTGCAACTTATCTAAGCTCACAGCAACTTTCTGTTAAAAACTACCACGTTTTGATATTATAGCCTATAAACATCTAAACAATAGAACTGGAAATGCCAAACATGCTTAAATTTACAATTTTTATCACAAATTAATGAAAACACGTTAATTTTTTGGAAATAACACGTTTTTAACATCATTGATAAAATAATTTACTCGGAAAGAACGAGAAATGGTTTTGGTGCTGTTGAATTCTTCAAATTCCAAAGAATTATCACATTTTTAAATAAATGAAGTATTTTAAGCATTATTGTGATAAAAGAACGAATTGACCTCTGGGAGGAATTTGTCTTCAAGCGTCCCTGTCAGCACAGATGTGTGAGATCATAATGAGATGCTAAAGACTTGCAAAAGTTATCAAAACCACTCTTAATTTTGCCAGCTTCTAAAACACAAAAAATCGAAGATGCATTGTTTACGAGGCACAGCTTGCAATTTGTATGCGAGCAAATACTTTTCACGTAGACAATAATTTAGGAATATCAGATTGAATTATTATGGGTACTCAGACAGAAGCTTTACGAATGGTACTTCCAGCAGTCTAATACAATAATTGGTTTAAAAGCGTCATTGTTTTTTTTTAATCAATTAGCATGTCGATTTTGTGCGCGTGACTTAACGACTGCCAAAAGTGCTATTTCAAGGTACCCCCAGACCTGAAAAACCTGGAAAATTCAGGGAACTTGAAAAATGTCTGGAAAAGTCATGGAAGAATGGCTTATTTTGAAAAAGTCAGGGAAATTCAGCATAGTCATGTTGTTGCGATTCAGAGCCCATTTTCCGAGGACAAATTTGCAAAAAGTTCCACGTTTTCCGAGTACAAATTTATAAATTTTCCACGTTTTTCGAGTACATATTTGCAAAATTTTCTACGTTTTTCGAGTACAAATTTACAAAATTTTCTATGTTTTCTGAGGAGAAATTTTCAAAATTTTCCACCCATTTTCCGAGGACAAATTTTCAAAATTTTCCACCCATTTTCCGAGGACAAATTTTAGAAATTTTCCGCGTTTTTCGAGTATACATTTGCAGAATTTTCCATGTTTTCCGAAGACATATTTGCAATATTTTCCTAGTTTTCTGAGTACAAATCTGCACACGTTCCCACGTTTTTCTAGTATACATTTGCAGAATTTTCCACCATTTCCGAGTACAAATCTGCAAAATTTCCCATGTTATCCGAGTACGAATTTTCAACATTTTCCAAATACAAAATTGTCAAATTTTCAAAAAATTTTCAAACATTTTTTAAAATTTAAAAAAAAATTTGTGTTAATTTTCAAAATTGTCATTAGTAAATTTTGCGGCTAAAGTTCGGAATAGGGGGGAAGATGAATTTTGCAAACGTATCGTTTGCGTGAAAGAAAGTGAATATATTAAAACAGTACTTACAGATTGAAGGCGCGGACGAAATACGGCAAGACCGAACGTTCATCCGTAATGAAATGCCGAGGTTTTTAACTTTGAATCTAATGCATCGGCAGGCACGTCTCAGCCTTCGGCTCGCGACTTTCAAGATGGCCGACATCACGCTTCAGTAGTGGCGTTCTTTGGAGGGCGAAAAATGAATTGAACTACCTTAAGTGTACCATCTTTACTAACAGTGCGCATCTCCCAGGTTATATTATTGGTTCAGGGGCCCCCACGTTAGCGGGGGATACTGCCCGTGCGGGCTGGGGTGCCGAGCGTAGCGAAGGCATGGGGTGTAGCCCCCTTACCGCGTGCCGGGGGGTGCCCGAGCGTAGCGAGGGCAGGGGGGCGTAGCCCCCTTCGACAGTGAGTGAGAAAAACTTAACAAAATAATTTAATTGACATTTTAACTGAAATTAAACCCAT